>QLPM01010134.1:0-23138 GCA_003314695.1 Albatrellus sp. MG142 | reverse complement strand
GTACTACCTACCCGTGCACAGGAGGGATGCCTGCCCTCAAGATCTCATGTATATAACATGTAACTCGCCGCGAGGATAAGCCTTAAGCTTATCCTCTTGTACAATTACCAGTACTCGTTTGGATCTCCAGCACGTCTACTAAAGTTCTACAAGTCCCTCGACTTGTTTTACCTTGTCTACCTCGCTCTTAAACCTTGGGCTTCGCCTAGGGCTCCGCTACCTCGTCGTATAGGTGTTTGACCGCTCGACTGCGTGTTAAACCCTTACAAGCACCATTATGTTGAACCAAACCTGGGACCAACTCAAGGTCAACAAACCAACTGAATTCAATGGCAATCATGCCAACTTCAGGAGTTTCCTCATCACCACCACCCTCTACATCAATAGCATGGGACCTGATGCTACTGATATGTCCAAAGTCACTTTCACATTGACTTACATGACTAAAGGAACAGCCCTTCAATGAAAGAACTGATACACCAAGGAGTATCTGATGACAGATGACCGAATCCACCATTCATGGTCCCAATTCCTAGATCTCTTAAACAGCTTGTTCAGAGATGACAACTGTGTGAGCAAGGCCTTGGCCAAACTCAACAACCTCTGCCCCAACCTGAAGACCACTGTTGATTCATACATGGAGTGGTTCTTACAACTTGTATCCAAAGCATGGATCAAAGAATGTAAGGACTTAGTGTGACAGAAGCCAGCAAGGTCCTATTGGGATATGGGATAGATCAGTGGTTCCAAAGGTGAAGCTTAGCCTGGTTCCTTGGCCAAAGTAGATGGGATAAGCAGAGCACTGGCAAGCATCAAGCTACCAGGTTGGAGAGCAAGAAGAGCAGTAGTTGAGGCAGAGCCTCCTGGATTTGAGTACGGTAAAGTACAAGAGAACAAGCTTAAGGCTTGTTCTATCAATGAGTTGAGTATTTATACATGAAGAGAATAGATGGGAATGAGATACTATGTAAGTACAGAAGAGTCAGAATGAGTCATGAGATAAGAGGGATATCTGCCATAGGCAGATAACACAGGCTAAAGATAAGTGTGCAGTCAGGGATGATGGGAATCCTGTGTAAAGATGAAATGAGTCCAATACCCTGTACCCTGACAGGGGATCTCTGAGTAGATGTGGATCAGAATGTACAGTAAGTCTGAGGGTATCTGGAATAGCAAGAAAGGAAATAGGTAAGTAAAGTGAAGGAAAAATTGTAACAAAGAAGATCCAACCATCATCACATTCTACCAAAGAGGACTCCCAGAGTACATTAATGATGCCATCTGTATGATGACCAATATCCCAAGCACCATGGCCACCTTCCAACAACAGGTTGCCATTATTGTCAACAACCACTACCATTGGGAAGCCTTGAAGCAAAGGCAACCCTTTCAGCCATTCATGTCCAAGCAGAAGGACAGTGATGCTATGGACATTGATGGGGTAAAAGCAAGGGTCGCCCTCAAACTACTAACTGACAAAGAATGACAATGGATGTGTGAAGAAAACTGATGCTTCACATGCAGAGAAAAAAGTCATATGGCCAAGGACTGCAAGAAACAGTTAAACCATCCCACTGAGTGGAAGCCTCACTCTTCCAAGGTCAAGTTGACTGACAAACAAGACTCCACCTCTGAATCTGAACCAGAAGAGCTGAAGAAGAAGGAGTCCTCGTGAAAGGCTCAAAAGTCCAAAATAACTACTGCATCAGATGCCAATGAAGAATCCAATGGCAGTGAACCACCAAGGTACTTGTCTGCCAAAGCCAAGAAAGTCATCATGAGGAAGGACCTCAGTGACTTTATGAAAACACTCACCCAGGAAGAGAGGAAGGAATGGATGGAGGGACATATGGAGGATTTTTAGATGGTCTGGTCCCAGCTACATGGTTCCAGACTAAAGCTGTGTACCCCAAATGCAAATTTGCTTGCACCTCTTCTGCTAATAGAAATGCATTCATATTACCAGTTGAGATCTGTTTGCAATGGGGAAAGTGTAGCCATCACAAAGAAGCACTCCTAGATAGTGGAGTGACAATTAACATCATCAGTTCAAAGCTCACTAAAGAACTCCACCTTCACCTCATCCCACTCAGGACACCGATCATGATCTGCAACATTGATGACACCAGAAATGTTGGTGGAAATGTTACCTATTGCATCCAAATCTCCATGAAGGTTGGTATGCACAAGGAAGTTGTCAATTTCCTAGTTGCCAACATTGGGCATGATGGAATCATACTTGGATACCCCTGGATGCAGAAACACAACCCAATGATCAACTGGCTTGAGCCATATCTACAGTTCAAAGACTGCCCCCCTGTATGCCAACTTTCCCTTGACAACCAATGGGAATGTGCAATCTGACCTGCTGCCAACTTCAAAGCCAGAAAAAGAAGAAACCCATGCCAGGGGTATGACCCCAGATCCCAACCTATCTGAGGTATCAATGACAAGGGAACTGAACACTCCCTTCATCAATTTATCACACACTCTCCACTCCCAGCTATCAACTTTGATGAAGGAGATGAGCTATACCTAGCTGTTCCATTGGAGGAATCTTGCAGCACTACCAAGTCCACAGAATTAGTGGCTGCTGAAAACATGAAAAAGGACAAGACAACAGTTGAAGAAATGGTACTGGCCAAATACCTGGAATATCACAAGGTCTTCAAAGAAGAAGTGTCTTGATCCCTACCAAGTTTTACCAAGTGGGATCATCACATCAAACTCAAGCCAGACACAGTACCAGAAAACAACTGTAAGGTGTACCCCCTGTCTCCTGGTGAACAAATGGCCTTGGATGAATTCCTCAAAGACATGCTCAACTGAGGATACATTCAACAATTGAAATCCCCTTTTGCATCCCCTTTCTTCATCAAGAAAAAGGATGGTAAACTTCAACCCATCCAGGACTACCACCAACTGAACAGCATGATGATCAAGAATCAATACCCCCTCCCTCTTATCTCTGATATTGTCAACAAACTGAAGAAGGCTAAAATCTTCACCAAGTTTGGATGGGACTGCAGACTTAAACAGATGGATGGACAGACAGATGGACAACACAGGCACATGCAGAGTGGTGTGGTGCATGCAGCACCTACCAACCCACAGAGATGACACTTGTGGAACTGTGACAAGTGTGAAAATGGAGCAGACTGGTCCAGAAATGTAAGCATAGACCAGCTCATGTAAGTGGAGACCAGCTCATGTAAGCGGAGACTGGACTGGGTCATGACAGCCTCCAAGTTTGCATGTGGAGGAGTCCTGTCTCAAAGAGGAGATGATGGTATCTGGCACCCAGTTGCATATATGCCTAAATCTTCCATAGAAGCTGAATGCAACTATGATATTTATGACAGAGAACTCCTGGCAATAATCCAATGTCTAGAATAATGGTGACACTACCTTGAAGGCTCCCCACATACCATCGAAATCCTATCCAATCACAAAAATCTAGAGATCTTCAAGGAAGCCAAAAAGCTGTCTCAATGACAAGCTTGATGGGCTCTTTATCTAACCTGGTTTGATTTCAAAATTATGCATATTGCAGGCAACAAGGCTGGCAAGCCTGATGCCTTATCCCTGTTACGAACCTAACATCGGCCGTGTACTGCTAGTATTTTTCTTTTCCTCTTTCATCCACTCGATCACAGGTTACGTACTATGTACGTCAACATCCACACGCGTCTTACACGATGACCACATGCGCACCACGCATCTGGCATCTTCTGTTGTACGGAACCTTCGCCTAGAACTCGTCGGCATATGCCGATTCCATTAGAACCTTCGTACGTGACTCGGTTACTGTAAGGGTTTAACACGCCGTCGGGCGGTCAAACACCTATATGACGAGGTGGCGGAGCCCTAGGCGAAGCCCAAGGTTTGAGAGCGAGTAAACGAGGTAAGACAAGCCAGAGACTTGCAAGACTTAGTAGACGTGCTGAGGATCCAAACAAATACTGGTGATTGTACAAGAGGATAAGCTTAGGGCTTATCCTTGCAGCGAGTTACAAGTTATATACGAAGAGACTTGAGGGTAGACGTCCCTCTTGTACGCGGGTTTGTTGTACAGTAACCCCTTATCCTCCAATAGGACATCAGGGGTACGAGTCAGAGATAAACAAGATAGAACAAGGTAGAACGGCGTGGAAGGAATGCGAGTCACGATGAATGGGATACTGCTTGGTAATTGGTAAGAGTTATTGGACAGGATGAAGGGTTTGTAAGCAGTAAAGCAAAAGGAAAAATAGTTCGATAAGTTCGTAACAGTTACTGCTTCTACTTCTAAACCTTGTTACACTGCTTCATTCACCACGCATTTACTGTGGATGCTGCACATCCTTCCTATTCCATCTACCCCGGAATGCCAGGCGTACCTGTATTCCTTTACTGATTCCTTCACATGTTCCGTCATCCTTCACACCCCGTTTATTTTCCTTACCTTGTTTCACTCTCTATTGACCCACATGTACACTCCGGACTTCTCTTGACTCCCAGCTCCACTTACATGTGGACGCCACCCTACGACAACAGCCTTACGCCGTTCACTATGTTTCACTCTTGACTCATTGACATACGCGTACTCGTATGGTATGCCGTTCCCACGTACCCTTAGGTATATAAGCTTGGTCCTCTCATAGTAGAGTCCCTAAGCTTGTTCTATTGTATCTTACCCGGTACTAGACTAGCCAATACCAGTCCACCTTGTGTCATATTCCTTTTGCCCTGACAAGGCATTGTCATACCTCGTCCTCACCAGCCTATACTTGAACCTTGCAACCTAGCCCCTCTATCTAGGGAAACCCTTGCTCGCTTTAGCAAGCTACTGACGTCCCGAGCGTACTCTGTCACCTGATAGGATTCCGGCCGCACGTACGCGTGCTGAACCCTTACATTAGAACAAGCTTTCTCTTCGCTCCTGACGTACCACCCGTACTTGATCCACTGATATCTTGTGATCCAACCAGCGAAAAACTTCAGTTTTTCTTACCATGTCTTACCAGTCCAACCCTGCATCCAGCTCTCATAACCGATGGGCGATTCTGCGCCATCTCGAACCTGTACCAGAGGAGGAAGAGGAAGATTCCTCACTCCAAGATCAAATTGATGATCTAACCTCGAAACTTGAAGGATTGCACGTATCCCCGCAATCATCTAATACTTCTTTACCCACTCTTCATGATGACGACTCTGATCTATCGTCTGAAGATGAACAGGAACCCGTCCAGTCTGACTGGGAACACTTAACCAACTCACAATTTAGGTCTTATTTCAAGATGCTATCATTAGCTCACCAGAAGATTGTACGCCGCCAGTTTGCGGCCTACTTCAAACGCATCGATCCTGTCGGCTATCAACAGCTAAAGGAACAGAAAACCCAGAAGAGGACAACATATGTCATTCCTCAAAAACGTGAACACCAGAATTGCGACTGCAACATCTGCAGACGTCGCAAATCATCCACCCCTGTTAAAGTATCGCAGAAGCAACTTGCTACTGACTTTTTTGATCTTACCAAGTCACCAGTCGAACGCACCAAGGCCTTTAGGCAATTATCCAAGAACAACCGACAAACCGTCGCATCCATCTTGAATGCCTCAATTCTTGAGGACAAACAACAGCTTAAAATTCACATCAAAGCTGAGAAGAAACAGAGACAAGCGATAGCCAAGAAGGCTCGCTTAAACCAGGATAAACCTTCCCTTACTGCTATTCTTACTGAAACCTTTTTGCCAAAAGAACACACGCTCTACATTCCAGTAGAGTTGCGATCACGCACAGGAACCAAGAAAATCACCATCCGTGCTCTCCTCGACAGCGGCACTACTACCAACTTCATCAACTGCCGAATTGTCGAGAAGTACCGCATGCAAACTATGCCACTTAGTGAAGAAATCTGAGTACGTAACGTCGACAACACCGAAAATATCTCTGGTCGCATTACACACAAAGTATACCTTGCTATGAAAACTAACGGACACGAGGAAATGATCCGTTTCCTCGTCTGTAACCTTGGAACAGATGACCTTATTCTAGGTCATACATGGCTTCGCAAGCACAACCCCGATATCAATTGGAAAACATCCTTACTCGACTTCGCCAACTGCCCGCCATTTTGCCAACTATCCATTGATCAGCAATGGCGATACTTCCCCGCCTCTCGTGCCCGCTTTGTAGCAGGCAAACGCGCATCAGCCTCATCAGTAACACCCAAGAAAACTGTCCGTTTTGCTAATTCAATTTCTGAAATACCAGCTACCAGTCTTACCTTGAATGACGATGAACGTCTCACCTGTCGCTTCATTTCGAAACTTGACACTGAACCGCTCCTATCTGAAGGAGACGAACTCTACTTTGCCTTTCCCAATTCCAAAGAAGAGATCCGTCGCACCACGCAATCCACTGAGCTTGCAGCAGCTGAAAACCAGAAGAAAGAAGTCAAGACCCTTGAAGAGCAAATACCCGTTGAATACATTGAATACTGCACTGTCTTCGAAGAGGTCGCATCACGCACCCTACCACCATTCCGAAAATGGGATCATGCCATCGATCTCAAACCTGATGCTATTCCTGCTAACAATTGTAAAATTTATCCACTGAACATTGATGAACAGAAGGCGCTTGACGCGTTCCTCGAGGACATGTTGTCTAGAGGTTACATCTGCGAGTCGCAATCACCCTTCGCATCTCCCTTCTTCTTTGTCAAGAAGAAGGACGGCAAACTTCGACCCGTACAAGATTACCGACAGCTCAATTCCATGACTGTCAAAAACCAGTATCCATTACCACTAATTTCTGATGTTGTAGACAAAATGAAGGACGCCAAGATCTTCACTAAATTCGATGTCTGCTGGGGTTACAACAACGTTTGCATCAAACCTGGCGATGAATGGAAGGCTGCCTTCAAAACCAATCGTGGCATGTTTGAGCCGCTGGTAATGTTCTTTGGACTTACCAATTCACCCACAACATTTCAGGCAATGATGAATGAGGTCTTCAAAGACCTTATTGGCACTGGAAAAGTTTTTATCTACATGGACGACATACTGATCGCTACTGCCACTATAGAAGAACACCGCGAATTGACAAAGCAAGTTCTTGCCCGTCTTTGCAACTACAACCTGTTTTTGAAACCCAAAAAATGCGAATTCGAGAAAGACGAAGTCGAATACCTTGGCATGCGTCTTCGATATGGACAACTAGCAATGGACCCTATCAAACTGAAGGGTATCTCGGAATGGCCCGCCCCAAAATGTCTCAAAGATGTCAGGGCATTCCTTGGTTTTGCTGGCTTCTATTGCCGTTTTATCCGTAATTTCGCTTGTATTGCGCATCCCCTGAATGACCTAACTAAGAAAACACAGCCATGGCATTGGGACGTTGAGCAACAACTTGCCTTTGACACTATGAAAACTCGGTTTATGGAATCACCTGTTCTTATTCAACCTGATATCTTTGCACCGTTTAGACTCGAATGCAATGCATCCAAGAAGGCATGTGGCGCAGTACTCTCTCAAACAGGCGACGATGGCCATTGGCATCCAGTCGCATACATGTCCAAGTCATTCCTTGAAGTGGAATGCAATTATGATATCTACGACCGTGAACTTCTTGCAATCATCCAAGCACTGGAAGAATGGTGACATTATCTTGAAGGGTTGCCACACAAAATCGAAATTCTGTCCGACCACAAGAACCTTGAAATTTTCAAGGAAGCACGTAAACTGACACGTAGACAGGCCCGTTGGGCTTTATATCTCACTCAATTCGATTTCCAGATTACCCATATCGCTGGAAGCAAGATGGGTAAACCAGACACCCTATCCAGATGTCCAGACCACGACAACGGTGACAATGACAACGAGGACTGTATCCTTTTACCCCATGAACTATTCACCCATTCCACCACCATCACACTATCAAACGATCACCTCCGCCAGCGTATCAAGGATAGTCAAGCCCTTGATGGCGAGATACTCGACATTCTTACTTCGATCCAAGCACGCGCACCCAGTTCCCTTAAATCTGACCTCAAGGAACATTGGAGCGTAATTGATGGACTCGTTTTCTACTCCACTCGCATCTATGTCCCTGCTGATGATAATCTACGCCGAGATATCGTCAAACTTCACCACAACACACCCGCCGCCAGTCATCCTGGCCGCATGAAAACCCTTGACCTCGTATCCCGATCATACTACTGGCCCCGCATGAAGACCTTCGTCCACTCATACATGGACGGATGTGCAACTTGTCAGGAAACAAAGAATCTTCCAAACCGACCTCACGCTCCTCTACAGCCGATACCACCTGAAGAAGACACTACTCCCTTCTCCACTGTATCCATGGATTTCATCATGGAACTACCCGAATCCTGTGGCTTCAATGCCATCACAGTCTTTGTCGATCATGACATCACAAAAGGCGCTATTATCGCACCATGTAACTCAACCATCACCACAGAACAAACCGCCGCTTTATATCGCGATCAAGTTTGGCGACGCTTTGGCCTACCTCACAAATTGATCTCTGACAGAGGTACCCAATTCACTGCGAAATTCACTAAGGAGCTTTGCCGCCTCCTAGGTATCCAACAGGCTATGTCAACCGCTTTCCACCCGCAAACCGATGGTCAGACTGAACGTCTGAATCAAGAACTGGAGCAATACCTCTGTGCTTTCTGTAATGCCCGCCAAGACGACTGGGCTGATCATTTAATAACAGCTGAGTTCGCTCATAGCTCAAAGAAACACGCCACCATCGAGACCTCCCCTTTCTATGCCCTAATGGGCTTTGAACCACGTCCACTTCCTGACACTGTACCCGTCACCACCGTACCCGTGGTCGCTGATCGCTTATCTTTCTTAGAGAAGCTTCGCGATGACATCAAAAATGCACAACTCGTCGCACACCGTAAATGGTCTGACGAGGTTGTTTCCTTGCCTTACAAGGTCGGCGATCTAGTATATCTAGAAGGACGCCACCTTCACTTGCACTACCCTACCGCCAAACTCGCACCCCGCCGCCATGGACCTTTCAAAGTCCTACTCCAAGTCAACCCCATCACCTTTAAAATCGAATTACCGCGCTCATGGAAAATCCACCCGGTATTTCATGGATCTTTCTTATCCCCGTACACTGAAACACCCGCACACGGTCCGAACTTCACCCGCCCGCCTCCTGATCTTAAGCAAGGCGATGAACATTTCGAAGTTGACTCTATCGTCACTTCCCGTCTTTACCGTGGAAAACTGCAATACCTCGTTCACTGGACTGACTACCCGTCATCTGACGATGAATGGCTTCCTGCTTCTGAACTTTGCAGCGCACCTCGTATTGTTTCACAGTTTCACATCGCTCACCCTGACGCACCCAGACCCACTACCCACCATACTCCTGTAACTCGGCCTCGACGTGGTCGTCGAGGATAAAGAGGGGGGTAATTTCTCTTTTCACATTGCTTACTTTTCCCACTTTGCACTCTCCCACTTATTTCTTTCCTAACAACCACTCACCTGCTTGTTTTACTATACATCCTACCCTTTGAACACGACGGCTTCTACCCTTAAGCAAGGTAGTTGAAATCCAATTCATTGGTGCTTAAGCACACATTATTGTTCTATATGCCACCTACTCATTTCACATTGATTCAAAAATCCTTACCACTTCCATCACCCGTATACCATCCACCCCGCCCTACCATCGCATCGCTAATCCAACTCGCCCGCACCATGGACTATCTAGACAACCCAGTTGATGACCCGATCACCCTGGTTAACGCACTCGTCATTCACTACGATACCCTGCAAATACCTGGCCACAAGCGTATCAAGAAATCGTCCAAGTCATCCTCCACCCCGAGCTCATGCCATCCATCCTGTACACGCCCCAGAACTTCCCTTTTTCTAGGTTCGATTTCTCTCGTTGTCTCGTGCCTACCCAGGTATGTTTGACGCTTGAGGAATTGGAACTGGAATACCCCGACATCTAGACCGGCATTGTTTGGATTGACACAAGACGTTAAACTGTAACCCCGTTCATTTGTACCTGGCCATTGATACCCGCATCCGTACTAGTTGACGTCCGCAATGACGTTAAACTAAGAAGCTCCCAAGCTTGTTCAGCCCTACCAGCTGACGTCCGAAATGACGTTAAACTACACTTGGTCAACCCTCAAAAGTTGACGTCCAAAATGACGTTAAACTACACCGGTTCAGTTGTTTCTGATATGGAACTCCTACATTAGAACAGCTGACATCCGCAACGACGTAAAACTAGGTCCCTTGTTTCACCTGTCTTCCATCTGGAACATCTGACGGTCCGCAATGACGATAAACTATACCCCATCCGTCCACCCTTTACCCAGGACCCTTGATTGGCAGTCACCGCTGATAAGGACATTCGTTATAAGGTACCTGCTCACTCGTATCCACATCATGGCTCGACCTGCCTATCCGCCTACTCCCTTGCACCACCATGTCCATCCCTCTACCCGTCCTACCCGCGAACTTCTATCCACCAGTACTAGAGAACCCAGCCGACCTCATCGACCGCCTAATCGCATACTACGATGCATTAGGTTTTCCATGGAACATATCAAAGGCGTTTATCATCTATGTACTCGATCACCCCGCCGCCATCCCTGAAGAAGTACGGCCTACCCGACTACAACGCTAGATCTTCATATTCTAGGTTGTATTGGTATGAAGCTTGTTCTCTCCTTCTTTTACTCGCACTCGCCACAGGACATCCGCATCAGCCTTGAAGCTTGTTGGTTAAAGCTTTGTATACCCGTCTTTCATAGAAGGCCTTCTCCCTTGAACAAGGAGTCGTGAGCATACACTCTATGATTGATCGTTCACTTCTACTCGCCCACCCGCACCAGACCTGCCTCTCTTGCAAGTTTGCATCTGAGGGCAGATGCTTTCGGTTAACACGGGGGTGATGTTACGAACCTAACATCGGCCGTGTACCGCTAGTATTTTTCTTTTCCTCTTTCATCCACTCAATCACAGGTTACGTACTATGTACGTCAACATCCACACACGTCTTACACGATGACCACACGTGCACCATGCATCCGGCATCTTCCGTTGTACGGAACCTTCGCCTAGAACTCGTCGGCATATGCCGATTCCATTAGAACCTTCGTACGTGACTCGGTTACTGCTTCTACTTCTAAACCTTGTTACACTGCTTCATTCACCACGCGTTTACTGCGGATGCTGCGCATCCTTCCTATTCCATCTACCCCAGAATGCCGGGCATACCTGTATTCCTTTACTGATTCCTTCACATGTTCCGTCATCCTTCGCACCCCATTTATTTTCCTTACCTTGTTTCACTCTCTATTGACCCACATGTACACTCTGGACTTCTCTTGACTCCCAGCTCCACTTACATGTGGACGCCACCCTACGACAATGGCCTTACGCCGTTCACTATATTTCACTCTTGACTCATTGACATACGTGTACTCGTATGGTATGCCATTCCCGCGTACCCTTAGGTATATAAGCTTGGTCCTCTCATAGTAGAGTCCCTAAGCTTGTTCTATTGTATCTTACCCGGTACTAGACTAGCCAATACCAGTCCACCTTGTGTCATATTCCTTTTGCCCTGACAAGGCATTGTCATACCTCGTCCTCACCAGCCTATACTTGAACCTTGCAACCTAGCCCCTCTATCTAGGGAAACCCTTGCTCGCTTTAGCAAGCTACCGACGTCCCGAGCGTACTCTGTCACCTGATAGGATTCTGGCCACGCGTACGCGTGCTGAACCCTTACAATCCCATTGCCCTGACCATGACTCTGGAGATGCCAATAATGAAGATCAGATTTTACTCCCAGACACCCTTTTCACTTGTGCTACTCAGGAAGATTTTGAAAGACCAACAAAATATAATATATTGATATCAGACTTCCTGCAAAACATTCAGAAGGCTCAACAAGATGATCCTGCACTTACAGACATCATCAGATTCCTCAGTGCAAACAAGGGATCACCTATGAAAACAACCTTGAAAAAGGATTGGAGTATTACAGATGGTTTACTCTTCTTCAGAGGCAAAATCTATATACCCCCTGTTGAAGAACTACATCATGAAGTTATGGCCACATTCCATGATGGACCTACTGCAGGACATCCTGGATGCTTGAAAACCTTGGAATGAGTATTGAAGTGGCATTACTGGATTGGTATGAAGAAATTTGTCTTTGACTTTGTTGATGGTTGTGCTGTCTGTCAGTCAACCAAAAACCTGCCAAATTGTCCCAAAGTCCCTCTAATGCCAATCCCCTGCAATCTGATGCCCTTCTGTTCTCTATGGTCTCCATGGATTTTATCACAGATCTCCCCAAGTCCAATGGCTACAATGCCATTGTGGTCTTCATCAACCATGATGTAACTAAAGCAACTGTCATCGTCCCCTGTCATACCATGATCACTGTGGAACAAATGGCCCAAATTTACTGTGATCATGTGTGGAAGTGCTTCAGCCTTCCCACTAAGCTTATATCAGACAGTGGAACACAGTTCACTGCTGCGTTCATGTCTGAACTCTGTCATATCCTCCAGATCCAACAGGCTATGTCTACAGCCTACCATCCACAAACTGACAGCCAAACAGAATGCTTGAACCAGGAATTAGAGCAATTCCTTCATGTGTACACCTCAATCTGACAATCTGACTGGTCCCAATATCTACCCACTGCAGAATTCCCACTACCACTTGATGATCAAGATGTCCCTGTTTTTCACTCTCATGGGTTATGAACCCTTATCCATACCTATCCTGACTTCATCTGACTCCACTCTGCTATCTGATTAGATCATGGAATTGTTGCAACTTCATGATGAAATTAAAGCAGCACAACTCCTAGCACACAATGATTGGACAGATAATACACCATTCCCATCATATGAAGTTGGTGATCAGGTCTGGCTTGAAGGTAAACACCTTCACACCCTCTCACACTCACCCCTCACTGATATGGACCATTCCCAATTATGGACATCATTAACCCAGTTGCTTATCATCTGGTCACTGGTCTACATGCATCCACCCCATTTTCCATGTGTCACTTCTTGCCCCATATTGGGAAACTGCTGCACATGGTCCAAATTTCACCCAACCACTCCCAGATCTTATTGAAGGCAATGAACACTTCGAAATCAAAAGAATCAAAGACCATCACCTCTTCCATAATCAACCCCAGTTCCTAGTCAAATGGCTTGGTTACCTGGCTTTAGAAAACCAATGGCTCCCATGATCAGAATTAGAAGCTCATGCTTCAGATCTTCTAGCTGACTCCACCTGACCCTGGAATCTTCTAGATGCCATGGACATCATTGTTAAAAGGAGGGGGTAATCATTCCATCTTTCACCAGAACTTTACAGCTCTACACCATCCTCACCACACAAACCATCTGCCAAACTGCCTTCCATCCTCCAACAATGTCTTCATCCTCCAGCCCCACCCTGCCCGACCTTGATGTCTTTGACCACCTTGCTAATGAGTACATCAGAAGTGTCAAGAACTACTGTCAAATCATGCTCAAAATGCCTGGACATAGGTCCATCAACATGTTCAGGATGCAGGAAAGGACCATCATGTATGATGCTAGAGGCCCTCTTGCTGAATTCTGCACCTTGCCATCCTATGAACAAGCCAAGAGAGCTGAAAAAGCTCTGGTGGGAGTAGAAGAACACAGGGTGAGTACCATCCCATATACATCCAATCAACCTGACCATGCCCCTCTCCCACCATCATTGCCACCTACCTGCCCCCTCACCCCTGTCCTCCCTGTTCCACCCTGCTCTGGTCTGAGGCTCCCAGTGACACCCCAGTATTTTCCCCATGTTTAGATGCTGATATTGACCTGGGACCTATGTTGCCCCCAGCTGCCAAACAAGAAGAACTCCCAAGTGAGTCTTCTGAACCATCAAGTGGTCTGTATGACACACCAGATGGACAGAATGACAAAGTGGGAGTACACCCTTGTTTCAGTGACCTGGATCCAGACTACCTGTTCCACATTCTTGTCACCCTATGCCACACCCCTGATACCACCATACCTGACCTGGTTCTCACACCAGGGGGGAGAACTACACACACCTCACACACAAAGTGGAACCAGTACTGGGCAAACACCTGTGGGAGAACCCAGAGCTTGAAATTGATCTTCACCACACCCTCCTTTGCCCCCATGCTAGGGGAACTTTCAGTTGGGCTTGTTGTCATCTCCAGAACAAGGGTATCATGTATGATATTGAGCGATATCAGGATTGGTGTTACGAACCTAACATCGGCCGTGTACTGCTAGTATTTTTCTTTTCCTCTTCCATCCACTCGATCACAGATTATGTACTATGTACATCAACATCCACACACGTCTTACACGATGACCACACGTGTACCACGCATCCGGCATCTTCCATTGTACGGAACATTCGCCTAGAACTTGTCGGCATATGCCGATTCCATTAGAACCTTCGTGCATAACTCGGTTATCACTTCTACTTCTAAACCTTGTTACACTGCCTTCCTTACCACGCGTTTACTGTGGATGCTGCGCATCCTTCCTATTCCATCTACCCTGGAATGCCGGGCGTACCTGTATTCCTTCACTTGTTCTTTCACATGTTCTGTCATACTTCCTACCCTGTTTATTTGCCTTACCTTGTTTCACTTCATATTGACCCACACATACACCCCAGACTTCTATTGACTCATAGCTCCACTTGCATGTGGACGCCACCCTACGACAATGGCCTTACGCCATTCATTATGTTTCACCTTTGACTCATTGACATACGCACACTCGTATGGTATGCTGTTCCCGCGTACCCTTAGGTATATAAGCTTGGTCCTCTCATAGTAGAGTCCCTAAGCTTGTTCTATTGTATCTTACCCAGTACTAGACTAGCCAATACCAGTCCACCTTGTGTCATACTCCTTTTGCCCTGACAAGGCATTGTCATACCTTGTCCTCACCAGCTTATACTTGAACCTTGCAACCTAGCCCCTCTGTCTAGGGGAACCCTTGCTCGCTTTAGCAAGCCACTGACGTTCCGAGCGTACTCTGTCACCTGATAGGATTCCGGCCACATGTACGCGTGCTGAACCCTTACAATTGGTCTCATTGTGTTGAATGGCTTACTGCATTCAAAACTCATGTTGATGCTCTTCTGTCCCAGAGATGTCATGAAAAGGCTGAGATAGCCAACAGACTCATCAATGTGGATGCCTATAGATGCCTACTACCATTCCTTGCCACTCCTCACATGATCGATTCCATGACTCACCCCCACTTCCATCACCATCCCTCTTGCTTGCTGATCACCTCAGAGGAGGAGCTGATGAATCAAAAACAAGCCAACCTCATCACAACAAGAAAATCCACTGCTGGAACTGCAGCAAGGTAGGCCATCATTTCAAAGAATATTAGTCTCCTCTCTGTGAAGGGTTTAACCCTGACCACCCATCACTGCCTCCTCACCATCATTGTTGCATCCAGACTCCCCTGATCAACCATCTATGCAACCATTCTCATTCTGGTCCACACACATACCAGTGTTGGACCTGCTCTGGATGTTGTACAGACCTTTGTCTTGGTAACCATTCCATTGATTGTCATCATAACCATCACTCACCTATTCCTTGTCATGACTCCCTTTTCACCCTTATTTTATACTCATTTCTACTTATATTTCTCTGACTATTTACTATACAGATACAAGTCACATGACCTGTGGCTGAGATCATATTTGGTATGTCATGTGATGTCACATGATCTTATCTTATCTTATCTTGATTTGTTATCTAATGTGTCACATGAATCGATTATCTTATCTTATCGTGTCACATGATCTCTTATCTAATCTGTCACCTGATCTCATGTCATGTGATCTGCTTACACTATTGCTGCTTACTTATCCAGTGTAGGACATGCGTACTATGCGCTGCATACGCACTGTATCCGCGCGCAACGCGCGCGCACTTCATATTTACTTACTGCGCCTCCCACAGTTACTGCGAATTAGACATGCGTACAAAGGCCCTAAGCCTTGAGGCCCTTACTATAAGTACTGGCTACTTTCTCGTATACAAGCCAGTTGATTCTGGTCTTCAATCCTCTCCTTCCTTATTAGGATGAGTCTGCTAGATCTCCCAATGAAGCTGGGATATGTTTGAGTGGCTAGCATCTGGCTACACTCTTACAGCATGCACCTCACAGCAGACAACTACAATTAGAGGCTGGGACATCCTCTGGGTAACTGGGGGGTAATGTTATGATTTTTCCTTCTCTTTTGTTTATTTACTTCCTTTCTCATTATCCTGGACATCATCAGACTTACAGTATGTTCTGATCTGTACTTACTTGGGTATCCCCTGTCAGGGCATAGGGTATCAGACTCATTTCACATTTACACAGGTACCTCCATCATCCCTTGATACTGTGCATTTATATTTAGCCTGTGTTATCTGCCTATGGTGGATATCCCTCCTGTTCTCATGACCTGCATCTACTTACATGGTATCTTGCTCCCATCTATTCGCCACTTGTATAAATACTTGACTTGTTGATAGAACAAGCCTTAAGCTTGTTCTCTTGTACTTTACTGTACTAAAATCCAGGAGGCTCTGCCTCAATTACTGCTCTCATTGCTCTCCAACCTGGTAGCTTGATGCTAGCCAGTGCTCTGCATATCCCACTCACTTTGGCCAAGGAAACAGGCTAAGCTTTGCCTTTGGAACCACCATTGATCTCATTATCCAGACAGGACCTTGCTGACTTCTGTCACACTAAGTCCTTACACATGGGATTGAGGGTGGAGTCAATAATGCATGGAAGTGAAACAGGGTGATAGTGTTATGGTTACATCAGACTATTTTTCCTTTCATCTTACCACTTATCATCTATCTATTTACTTTGTTAACTCCTATCACTTACCAAGCGGTATTCCCTTCATTGTGACTCATGCTCATTCATGACTCATACTTATTCTATCTTGTTCTATTTCATTTATCTCTGACCCACACCCCTGAGATCCTATTGGAGGATAAGGGGTTACTGTACAATCCACCCACACACAGGAGGGATGCCTACCCTCAAGTCTGTTGTATATAACATGTAACTTGCTGTGAGGATAAGCCCTAAGCTTATCCTCTTGTACAATCACCAGTACATTGGATCTCCAGCACATCACACTAAGTTCTTGCAAGTCTTTCAACTTGTCTTACCTTGTTCACTTGCTCTCCAACCTTGGGCTTTGCCTAGGGCTCTGCCAACTTGTTGTATAGGTGTTCAACTGCTCAACTGCATGTTAAATCCTCACATTAGGATAAGCTTCCTGTCCTACTCAAAGCCACAGTGGATTATATGATCCCAGACCCACTCCCAGCAGGCATCCACTGGAGTAGAACCAGTCGATCCCTTATTGCAGGAATCAGAGGACCCATAACCTATATCAGGAACAATCAGTGGGAAACTGTTGAAGGCAAAGTACTTCACTTCCCTTCTCACACTCACAATCCTCTTGCCACATCAGCACCTCATCTATCTCAACCACCATCTCAAACCTCATCCCAGGGAGAGATCACACAAGAACCAACTTCACCAGCAACCCTACCTCACATCCAAGAGGAACCATTTCTCTTCTCATCCTATCCCTTAGCAGCTCATCTCTCTGATACTGTGCAATCAATATCAACTAGCCCTATCTTCATTTCATACAATCCACCACCCACACCACCACCTGTACCCCCTCCAGCTCCTTCTACGATGTCTGGACAACTGCTTCAATCCAAGGGACTCAAAGTCAAAGACCCTCAGATGTTCAATGGTGATAAAACCAAGTACCATGCCTTCATGAACAGTTGCAGGGCATACTTCATTGCAAACACACACAAGAACCCCCAAGACACTCAGAAGATTGTCTTTATACTCTCTTATATGGAAAGAGGAACTGCAGGATCATGGAAAGATACATACCTCGAAACTACAATGTGCACTTCCATCCCCACCTTCGCCAAATTTGAAGCCACCCTTGATACTTCATTCAAGGATGCAAACTTGCAGAGAAGGGCCATGACACAACTCACACAATTAAAACAGAAAGGGAAGACAGCAGACAAATACCATGCTGAATTCCTTACCATTGCTCATGACACTGGAGTGACAGATGACACCAACCTCATCTGGTACTTCAAACAGGGGCTTAACCAACCCCTTGTCCAACAACTCTACTCAAGGGAGCTTCGCCCCACTACCTTTGTTGGCCTCACCAAACTGGCTATACAGATGGACACCAACTTCCATCTCTATCAAAATATGAAGAAACGTATGGTGCCTGCCACTACTACCAAGAAGAAAGAGCAACACCCAGATGATATGGACATCAATGCATCACCTTCCCATTGCAATGACTCGAAACTTCAATGCCTCACTCCTGAAATGCACAAGAAACTCCAAGAAAAAAAATAAGTGCTTCACATGTTGGGAAAGGGACACATTGCAAAAGACTGTCCAAATTGCAATCGCTTTGAAGGGAAGACTCCCTACAATGCCAAAACTCGAACTGCCAGAAACAAGGAAGACCCTCAGGAAGAGGACAATGCAAAGGTTCGACGGGTTCAGACTCCAAAGCAACAATTGAACTCTAAACCTTTGTCTTCAAGAGCCATTGTGGTAGAAGAAACTGACAATGAAGAAGAACAAGAACACCCACCTGAATATTGTTAGAGTTAAGGTCAAATGTCCTGGCTACAGTAAGAAGCACTACCATATAGTACCTCTGCTTGTTGTTGAAACACCACACTATTTGAGTGTCAGTTGGTAGTGTGATGAATGCTACTCTACATTGTAATAACACTTTGTGTAACTAAGGCCTGGTAGCTCAGTGGTTAGAGCAACCCACCCGGTTAGGGGGAGGTCCTTGGTTCAAACCCAAGCCATGCCATACTTTTATGTCATGTTGGTTTCCTTGCACTTTAACAAATATGCCACAAAGAGGCTCAGCATACAAAATTTGCAACATCTAGTCCAAGGGTACTCCCTAGAAGAGAGAAGTCTCACTGGTTCAATCTTAGATGAGGAGGATTTTTGATTGGTTCACCCCTTGCTATGTGGTTGTGAACTAAAAACATGTACCCCCATGATGAATTTTTGAGAATAACAGTTCAAAATGCATTCATGGTTCCTATTGAATTGCATGCTCATGGAGGGAAGTGTAGTTGGGAAGTTAAAGCTCTACTCAATAGCAGAGCCACCACCAACTTTATCCATCATCGACTTGTTGCAAAACATCACCTAAAACTTGAACAACTACCACAAGAAATAATTGTTTGAAATGTTGACAATACTGAGAACATTCTGGGATGCATCAAACATAAGATTTACCTCTCCATGGAGGTAAATGGACATTTAGAAGTGGTTCGCTTCCTTGTCTCCAACCTTGGACACAACAACATCATCCTTGGCCACACATGGTTACAAAAACATAATCCAGCTATCGACTGGCAAAAGCCTGCCCTTGTTTTTGCTCATTGTCCACCTTGTTGCCAGTTATCTCTCACGAAGAAATGGCAAGTACACGATCTCACCAAAGCCAAAATCATAGGAAGAAGAAGGCAGAAAAAGACTGTACAATTGCAAAACTACCTGAAAAACACAAGAAGACAATTGCCGAAGAAGTGCAAGACTACTGGAAGAGGGAAGAGACATGTAAAACCACCACTGCAATGACTCTAGCAGCCACAGAAAATGTCAAAAAGGAGGTAAAATCACTTGAGGAGCAAATTCCACCCATCTATCTCCCCTGGAGAAAAGTCTTCAAGGAAATCACTTCTCACAAACTTCCCCCATCCCAAAAATGGGACCACACCATTGACTTCAAACCAGATACCAACCTGGAAAATAACTGTAAAGTTTATCCCTTGAATCTTGAAGAACAGAAGGCATTGGATGCATTCCTCAAGGACATGTTGGAACAAGGATACATTTGAGAATCACAATCTCCCTTCACATCCCCCTTCTTCTTTGTCAAAAAGAAAGACAGTAAACTTTGCCCTGTCCAAGACTATCAACAACTAAACTCTCTGACAATCAAAAATCAATATCCACTCCCACTCATTTCCAATGTTGTTGATAAACTCAAGGACACATGATACTTCACCAAGTTCAATGTCTGCTGGGGTTATAACAATATACAAATCAAGGAAGGTGATGAGTGGAAAGTGGCCTTCAAAACCAACAGGGGAATGTATGAACCCCTTGTCATGTTCTTCAGTCTCATGAATTCCCTGGCAACCTTCCAAGCCATGATGAATGAGATGTTCAAGGATCTCATTATTGAGACCAGTAAAATATTCATTTATATGGATGACATCCTTATCACCACTGCTACCCTGGAAGAACACAGGAAACTTGTCCAACAAGTCTTACAATGTCTCCAGGATAATCACCTTTTCCTTGAACCAGAGAAATGCAATTTTGAACAGGAAGAGGTCAAGTATCTCAGAATGTGCCTCCATTATGGACAGCTAGCCATGGACCTGATCAAACTCAAGGGAATTCAGGACTGGCAAGCCCCAAAGAACCTTTGTGAAGTCCAAGCCTTTCTAGGATTCGCAGGCTTCTATCGACAACTCATCCATAACTTTTCTCAAATTGCTCGACCCCTCAATGACCTCACTAAGAAAACACATCCTTGGCAATGGACAGAAACCAAAGAAAAATCATTTCAAAATCTCAAAGCACACTTTATGGAAACCCCAATCCTTATCCAACCCAATCCAACCACCCCTTTCTGCCTTGAATGCAATGCATCAAAAATGGCATGTGGAGCAGTTCTCTCACAAAAAGGAGACAACAGATTCTGGCATCCTGTTGCCTTCATGTCTAAATCCTTTATTGAAGCTGAGTAAAACTATGACATTTACGACAGAGAACTCCTTGCTATCATCAAAGTGCTAGAAGAATGGCATCACTACCTTGAAGGATCCCCCCACACAATCGAAATTCTTTCCAACCACAAAAACCTAGAAGTCTTCAAGGAAGCTCACAAGCTATCTCGACGACAAGCTTGCTGGGCTCTCTATCTCACATGCTTCAATTTCTCTATCACCCATGTCGCAGGAAAAAGTGCAGGAAAACCAGATGTGCTATCAAGGTGACCTGATCATGATTCAGGAGATCATGACAATGAAGACTGCATTCTCCTACCATCATCCAATTTTACCCACTCCACGACTCTTGTCCTCAATGATTCAACACTACTGCAATGGATCAAAGACTGCCAGTCACTGGATGGAGAAATATTAGATGTTCTCTGTTCCATTCAAGCCAATGCTCCCAGCCCCATGAAACGCACTCTCCTCAAAAACTGGGCTGTCAATGACAGACTTGTCTTTTACTCTGGGTGCCTTTGTATTCCTAACAACCTCAACCTCTGAAGAGATCTTGTTCAGTTACATCATGATATGCCCTCAGCAGGACATCCCAGCTGAGTCAAGACTCTTGACCTGGTCCAGCAGTCATTCTGGTGGACAGGTATGCATAAATTTATCTATGACTACATGGATGGATGCACTACCTGTCAATCAACAAAAAATCTTCCCAATTGTCCATGTACCCCACTCTCACCTATCCCACTTGAGTAGAACACCACTCCCTTCTCCACCATCTCCATGGATTTTATCACAGAACTCCCACCATTGAATGGCTTTGACACCATAGCTGTATTTGTTGATCACGACATCACCAAAGCAACCATCATTGCACCATGTAATTCAACAATAACAGCTGAACAAACCACCTCCCTTTATCACACCAATCATTGGTGTCATTTTGGTCTCCCATCCAAATTGATATCCAACAGAGGCACCCAATTCACCACCTCCTTCACAAAAGAACTCTGTCGCCTTCTCTCTATCCAACAGGCTATGAGCATGGCCTACAACCCTCAAACTGACAGTCAAACTGAATGACTCAACCAAGAGTTAGAGCCGTACCTATGCACATACTGCAATGCTCGCCAATCTGACTGGGTGGATCATCTTATCAATTCAGAATTTGCTCATAATACCCACATTCACTCCACTACAAATTCCTCACCTTTCTTCACCCTCATGGGCTTCCACCCTGTTTCATTTCCTCACTCTTTCAAACCCACCCCTGTTCCTGCAGTCCAAGACTGCCTTTCTGCCCTATCACAACTCTTGAGATGATATTACAGTAGCCCAACTTATCGCCCACCACCATTGGGTTGATAACATCTCTTCCCTCCCCTACAAGGAAGGTGACTTGGTTTGGTTAGAAGGGAAGCATCTTTCCACCTTCTATCCTTCAGCTAAACTTGCACCCCAATGTCACAGACCTTTTGTCATCTCCAAAATAGTCAACCCAGTCACATTCTGTCTCACCCTACCTCCCTCATGGAAGATCCACCCAGTCTTCCATGGATCTTTTCTTTCACCTTACAAGGAAACCACCACACATGGTCCTAACTATCTCCACCCACCTCCTGACCTTATTGCAGGAGATGAACACTTTGAAGTTGAGTCTATTTTAGACTCTCACTACATTTGCAACAAGCTCCATTACCTTGTGCACTGGTTGGGCTATCTATCAGTGGATGACCACTGGTTACCTGCTGTGGAGCTTCAATCAGTGCTGGATCTAGTTGCTTCTTTCCACATGACCCACCCCACTGCCACCTCCCCAACCCTTCACCCTACTCCTTCTTGATGAGGTCATCAATGTTAAATAGGGGGGGTGATTTCTATTTCCCTTCATCCTCACATCTCTTCCCATCCTCATCACTCTCACAATTGCCCTGGAACTCTCACCAATACCACTCTCCCTCCAACTTATCCCCATGGCTGACACACCATCTCCACCCTTGATGTTCAACTACCCACACACCTGTGTCAACAGACAACTGCATGTTCTCATCACTGCAGCAGAATGGTTGCAGGCAGGCAAAGACGCTGACCTACCCAAAAACAAAGTCACTAGAGACTCAAACCTAGCACTACTGGAAGAAGCCATAGAGCAACACGAGTGTTACGATTTTTCCCTTATCTTTACTTACTTGTTTCTTCTCTCGTTATTCCGTATATCTTCGGAC
>QLPM01010044.1:0-12682 GCA_003314695.1 Albatrellus sp. MG142 | reverse complement strand
GGGGGGGTGTAGTAGAACCATCTGGAATCTGACCGAAAGGGGACATCATCTATTTAGCCACAGCGCGTGCCCTCGAAAAATATATCAGCGCCGCCATCCACTGGCATTGCTGCTCCTCGTCCTTTGATTTCCCCTTTGCCCTGCCTTTTCTCTAGATCTCTCTTTCTCTCTCTCCTATTCTACCATGGCCGTCGTCGGCATCGACTTTGGCTCCCTTCATTCCAAAGTCCGTCTTTCAATCTTTGTCATTTTTCGCTAATCTCATCTCGCATTTTTAGATTGGTGTCGCGAGACATCGTGGTATCGATATCATCACAAATGAGGTCTCCAATCGTGCGACGCCGTGGGTGTCCCCGCCCTCTATCTGTCCGCCCCGTTTATCATGAGACGTATGTCACGTACTAGATCGCTTGTGTCTTTTGGTCCAAAACAACGCGCCCTGGGCGAGGCCGCGAAGACGCAGGAGATCTCGAATTTTAGAAACACGATCGGCGCGCTGAAGCGGTTTATCGGTCGGACACCGCAGGATGTAGAGATTCAAGAAGTGGAGAAGAACTTTACTCATGCGACTCTCGTCGATGCCGGAGGCACCGTCGGTGTAGAGGTGGGCACTTGCGCCCTTGCCGTTTGAATTGAAGGACATCACTGATTGTCGTGATATCAGGTATCTTATCTAGGCGAGAAGACAATCATGTCAGCCACTCAGCTGGTGGGGATGTACCTGGGCAAGTTGCGCGATATTGCGGCCAATGAACTCAAGAATAACGTCTCTGATGTCGTAATCGCTGTTCCTGGATGGTATACCGATATCCAACGACGGGCACTCCTCGATGCCGCTGCCATCGCGGGCCTGAACGTCCTTCGTTTGATTAACGACACCACTGCCGTCGCTTTTGGCTACGGCATTACCAAGTCGGACCTCCCAGATCCAGAAAACCCGCGTCACGTCGTCTTTGTCGACGTCGGGCACTCCAGTTTGGCAGTTTCTGTTGTCGCTTTCTCAAAGGGTCAGCTGGCCATCAAGAGCGCCGCATATGAGGCTCATATTGGCGGTCGGGATATCGACTACGAACTCGTCAAGTACTTCGCGGAGGAGTTCAAAACCAAGTACAGGATCGATGTCCTGTCCAACCCCAAGGCCACCTTCCGGTTATACGCGGCCGCGGAGAAGCTTAAGAAGGTGCTGTCTGCGAATGCCGAGGCGCCTCTCTCTGTCGAGAGCATCATGAACGACATCGACGCTTCATCAAAACTCCACCGCGATGTTTATGAAGAGCTTATTTCTCGTGTGCTGGAACGCATCCCTGGACCGGTGCAGCAGGCGCTCAATGAGTCCGGTCTTTCTCTGGACCAGGTCGACGCGATTGAGCTTGTTGGCGGCTCAACGCGTATCCCTGCGGTGCGCGCATGCATCCAGTCCGTCTTTCCGGGCAAGATGCTCTCCACGACGCTCAACCAGGACGAGGCCTGTGCGCGGGGTGCGACGTTCGCGTGTGCCACCCTTTCGCCCGTGTTCCGTGTACGCGACTTCCACGTCCACGATATTGCCCCTTACGCGATCAAAGTGCGGTGGGATCGCAACCCCGGCGACGCTGAAGACGAACCAACCGAGCTCATCGTTTTCCCCCGTGGTAACAGTTTGCCCTCAACGAAAGTTCTCACATTCCACCGAAAAGAGCCTTTCGACCTTGAAGTTGTCTATGCCGAGCCCCAGAAGCTCCCTGGCTCGATCAACCCGTGGCTGGCGCGCCTCACCGTGAAGAATGTCGGTCCGGACGCGAATGGCGACTACTCCAAGGTGAAGGTGCGCGCGCGTCTGAACCTGCACGGCGTACTGGCATTCGAGAAGGTGTACACTGAGGAGGTAGAGGAGAGGGAGGAGATGCAGGTCGACGGAGAGCCTGCGGACGCACCGCCCAAGAAAAAGAAGATCACCAAGAAAAATGAGCTGCCGTTCGTCGCTGGATACAACGGGCTTGACTCGTCTATGGTGGAGAGGTATAAGGAGCACGAGTCACAGATGCACGCAAACGATAAGCTCGTACAGGACACGGAGGTATGTTCATCTACTTGCGCCTGTCGTGTGAATGTATGATTGACGTATCGTGGGAGTATTTAGGACCGCAAGAACGCGCTGGAGGAGTACATCTACGACATGCGTGGCAAGCTTGACGAGCGGTATGCGGCGTTCGTCCAGCCAGCCGAGAAGGAGAAGCTCATTGTCGAGATGACGAAGTACGAGGACTGGTTGTACAGTGAGGAGGGCGAGGACGCGACAAAGTCCGCGTACGTGACGCGTCTCGATGCGCTGAAGGTGCTCGGCGACCCGGTCATGTTCCGCTGGCGCGAGGCGGAAGAGCGGACCAAAGCGGCGGCGCAGCTGCGTGAGGCGATCAACTCGTACACTGCGCAGGCGACGAGCAACGACGAGCGGTTCTCGCACATTGAGGAGAAGGACAAGCAGACGATCGTCGAGAAGTGCGCGACGGTGCAGAAGTGGCTCGATGACCAGAGCGTGCGACAGGCAGAACGCGCGAGGAACACGGATCCGGTGCTCACGAGTGCGGAGATCGAGAGAAAGCGCGAGGAGATTATTTTCTTCGCGACGCCCATCCTCACGCGGCCCAAGCCTAGGCTGCCAAAGGTCGACGGGACTGAGACGCCCAAGAGCGGCGCAGAGACACCCAACCCACCGCCGCCACCGCCCAAGACAGAGGACGAGGGCCCGAGCGAGATGGACGTGGATTAAAAGCAGACGCACGGCCATCGCTCGGCGGGTTTATCTGGCACTTGGCATCATCTGGCGGGTTCGGTATTCATGACGATACACTAGCTATAGCTCTTAACGGCATACGAGTTTTTCGATACTTCCTTACAGTCCTTTACGCCTTGGGCAGGAGATTAGATAGATTCGAGTATGGCCGCTTTAGTGTGCAGGAGGGTTCGTTCTTTTCTGAGATAGTACACGATAATTTGCGCGTGCGGAGGGACTAGTTCGGCGGCAGTATATCTGGTCATAAATTGACATTGGGATCGTGTTGTGTTCCGACGCAGAGCGAAGTGCGGAGTGGCCTTTTGAGGGTTTTCACCGGAAGACTCACCTGTGATGTGTGGCAGTGTTTAGGAGCAGAGACCGTCATGGATTTCAAGCCTCAAGTAGAATGATCAATGCCACAGGAACTGAACTCGGAGCACACTCACAGGAAAGATATGTAATGTATATTGCAAAGGAAGGTCCTCTAAGCGCCGTATGACTAGTCCTGACACAGGACAGTCATCGGATTTCAGAAATCCGGATTCTGCACATCTAAAGCTAGAGTTACCCGGGAAGAGTCGGCTAGGCCGCCGTATCCAGGACCAGTGCGAGACCGAGTCACGGCGGAAAGCAGTGACTATGCGTGACTGTGACTGTGGCTGAGCAAGCCGAATGAGACAAAACGGCGGCCTGCAGACGGCCGACCCTTCATCATCTCGCATCCACAGCACTAGACGTGCTTTTCTGCTCTCCCGCCCCAGTTTCATTACAACCCATCTCTTCTCAATAAGTTCTCTGCACATGAAAGTATATCTCAGCGCCGCCGTCCTCCTGTTGGCCGCAGGTGCCGGTACGTCGTGAACCCCCTTGTCCGCCATGCGGCCACTAACGCACCCCCTTATCTTCTTGTCGTGCGCCCTTGCAGCCAATGCTGCCCCCGCCAATGTCCTGATCTCGTCGACTGACATGACGGCGATTCGCTTCGGGCATCCCGCCGCCGCCGCCGCCGGCACCGCCCCACCGCCCCCTTTCCCCGCTTCGCGGATGCGCAAGGCGTGCCACTCGTTCCAGGGCGGCATCTACCGCGTGCTCAGGTTGGTGGGCATCGGAAATACGGCCACTATTGAAATCACTCGTCCCGTACCCGTCTTGGAGATGAGCCCCCCTCCTGCCATGGTGATGAGGCCCCCCCCTGGTGTGGCAATGGAGCCAGTGGTCTTCGGCGGCGACCAGGGCGGAGATTTCAATTCGGGACCCGCCCATGGCCACCACCACGCTCACCAACACCGTCGTGAGAAGTCGTTCTGGGTGCGTCTCGACCACGCACTCATGTCTCTCGGCCCCTGGGAGGGCCGCGCAGTGGCGTTTGTCCTCGGTAGGTCTACCTCCCCCCATCACACCTAGCGCCCCTCCCGCTGACTGTCGTATCGCTGCACGTCTACCCCCACCCTACCAGGTTGCGGTATCGGTGTCCTGCTGCGCATGATGTGGGTCATGGGCGTTTTGGCGCTTCGTTTCATGCGCGGTTCGCCCGAGGCTGTGCCTCTGGAGGTCACATACCATGAGGTATATGTGACCGATGCTGAGGATATCATCGTCCCCCCGCCGCAGTACACCGACGAGAAGGTCGCCGCGATCGCAGAGGTCGAAACGGCCAACAAGACGGAGCAGGCTTAATCACCATGGTTACGTGGAGTCCAGTCTGCTCAAGTATAAACCCGTCCATTTATTCTTTTCCTTTTAATTGTTCCTGTTTTTCACTTTCCGTTGTTCCGTTTCCTGTCCTGCCAGCTACTGTTAGCCCGAGTGATATTTCGAAGCTAGGGTGTCTTCCGAAGTGTCACCATCACTTCAGAAGACAAGACGGCTCCAGAGATCTGCATACAGTATTGGCTGGTGGTGGGTTGGGAAAGCCAGGCTTGTATCGCTGTGCCTCGTATCTCATCGCGCTCGCATACGTATCGTCATTCTATCTTGTGTACAGATAACCCCAGATCCCAGAGTTGACCTAGAAAAACCAGAAACCACAGAAACATAGTACCTACCATATAGGCCGTGATCGATTTGATTGTGATCGTCGTCATTCATTTATAACGACCGTTTTGTCGTTGTTCCATGCTTTTGTATTGAATAATTTGATAGCGCAATCGCAGGAATATTGCTGTCATGTCGCCCCCCCATCAGGACAAGCAGCAAGCTTCGACAAAGACAAGAACAATTATATAAAGCATTGAGTACATGTGAATTGCGAAGTAGATTGGACATCATGTTAGTAAAACGACAAAAACATCCGCGGGAGACGAATCAGAGACCAAGCAACCAAAAACACTGGCAGAACATATCAAATGCCAACACACGCTAGATATACCTAAAAATCAAGTATGTCCGGGTCTGTCTAAATCCGTCTGTCGCCCCGTCCATACCCAGGCGACCGTCTGTCCCTGTCGTAACCATACAAGTCTCTATACCCCTCCGCGTCCACGTCGTAGTACCGCCCGGGCCCACCAGCACTACCAGACGTGGTCGCGCCTGGAGGTACGTAGTCTCCAGAGGGTGGCGTGCCCCGGCATGAATGTGCGTCCTTGCCACCCAGACCCGGCGGCGAGTAGTACCCCCCGCTGAGTCCGAGGCCGGGCACAGAAATATACCCATCATCCCGCGCGCGCTTCGGAGGACGCATATCCTCGCGCTCGCGCCGCGGTGCACCGACGGGGCTCGGACTACGTGGACGCACCCGAGACGGGCTGTCGAATGGAGGACGTGAGTACGCAGGGCGCTCGTCGTGTGCCGCGGGATATGAGTCTGTCAGGCGCGCGCTGAGAGGGCGCGGCTCATACGTGTTTTGTGCCGATGTCGATGGTGGTGGCTGTGGATAGCGACGCTCACGGTCGTCCCAGTCTCGGTCACGGTCATCGTACCGTGGGGTATTATAGTCACGGTAAGGCTCACGGTCCCATCCACCGCGTGACAGCGGAGGAGAACGTCCGTCCTTGTCCCAGTAGCCCCTAGAAGGGCGATCGTCGTTCCCACCGGCCCATGGACGGGAAGGGTACCAATCGCGGTAGTCTCTCCGTCTGTCTGAATCACCGTCATAGATGTCGTCGCGCGGAGACGTCTGTGGTGGCCAAGGACGCGCTCCACCGCCAGACGGGCCATGATTGCGTTCATGCAAGTCATCTACAGGCGCCGGAGGATATCGACGGAATGGCGGGCGTGGATAGCGAGTAGGTCCGCTCTCCATATCCAGTTGATCTGAGCGCCTGTCGTCTTCGAGCTGCCTGTCAAACTCTGTACGGTACCAGGGTCTGTAGTCAGAGTTGCGTTCACGAGAAGTCTCACGAGGAGGGCGGAGATCTTGGACATCAGAAACAGGCACACGAGATAGTGGGAGATGAGTAGACGGCTGAGCAGGTGCCTGGGGTAGAGGCCGGGTCTCATCTCGCGCAACAGACGGAGCACCAGAGTATGTAGCCGGTCGTAAGCGATCGTCGCTTGAAATCGTAAGGCGGTCGTTCGATGTGCGGGGCCGCTCTTCACGACCAGGAGACACTGTAGTCGATGGACGATTCGCCTCAATAGGACGAGGTTTGTCCTCGATTACACGAGTTGTCAGACTACCAGCAGCACGGTCGTCAGGCACATCCGATAGCCGCTCTTCCAAGCTAGGAATTGAGCGTGCATGGCGTTCAACAGGAATAGCACTGATTCTTTCTTGTAAAGTAGGAGGCCGAGCAACACGTTCCTCTGTGGGTGCAGAAGGTCGAGGCGGTGCACGGTCTTCAATGGTAGAACCAATCGCGCGTGCAGCTTCAGATGTCACTCCAGCCAGTCTGATGTTTCTATCCTCAGGAACAGGAACAGGAGGACCGGTACGCATGATATCAAAGTTCAACGTTATTGGTTGAGCACGGTCACGAACTTCGTTGGGGAGAGCAGAGTGGGGCGGAGCGACGGGCCCTTTGTCATCGATCGGATGAGGATCAGTGGCAGATAAAGGTGGCTTGGGGAGCTTAGCATCATTCGATGGCGGCGGAAGACCAGACCGATCTGCACGTCTATCTCCTTGATAGGTCTCAGAGCGAGGTTCCCATCGTCGGTCACCCGGAGGTTCGTAATGACGCTCTTCCGGAGGAGGGCGCCTGACAAAGTCTGTTGGTCGTTTATCGTCGCGCGGACGCCAGTCACTATAGCGTCGGTCGCGGAAGTCACGTTCACGATCCCAATCGCGTCGACCCCGGTCACGATCAAGGTCTCGCTCACGGTCGTACGTCCGAGTATCTTTGGGAGGTATCGGCAGTCTGTCCGGGAGAGGTGGGCGCATATCTGGTCCTCGGCCAGAGACATATGGTGGTTTGTCTGAGTCGGGACGACGTCTATCGTCCGAAGCAAGATGGCCGTCTCTGGATGACCAACTAGGTTCTCTGGCCAGCTCCACCTTGCTTTCAGGCGCAGGTTTGCCAGACGAAGTGTTGCCAGAGCCTCCTGCCATGTGCCCAGACTCACCTGGCCCTAGGCGGACAGAGCCTAGTGGTTCGGTTTTAATTACAACAGAGCTTTGGTTAGCGTTGGACCGTGGGCCGTCATAAACTCGCTGAGTACCAGTACTACCAAAATCGCCAGTGTCAGATACCGATGACTTGGAATCAGAAAGATTGCGCAGGTCGTTCATCGTTTTTGCCCCACTTGGTGCAGGGCTACTCACAGGAGTATCAAGTCGATTCTCAGGGGTCCCAGGTGCTTTGGTCTGCGATAGATGCGGTGAATGAATGGATAAGTCGCTGATACTCTTTCTAGGAGTGTGAGACAGCACTTTTGCACCATTGGTTGGAACACTACCCGTAGCAGAAGAGGACGAAAGACTGGATGTCCTGTTGTGAGCAGTAGCCGAGTTTGTATCCCAAGAACCCGAGCTGTTGCGAGGACGAGTAATCTCGCCATTAGATGCTGATCCGGTCAAGCCAGGAGGATTGTGAGTGGTGGACTGCTGTGTCTGAGCCTCAGAATGACCAACTTTGGGGTACAGAGCGCAGGCAGACTTAGATGACGGAATTTGCTCTGGATGAGGAGGAACGGAATTTGATAACTGGTTTAAAGGACCTTTATAAAGGCTAGCGAGAACAGCAGGTTGTGGAACAGCACGAAAGATTTCATGTTGATTGTTCTTAATAACCTCTTTGAGACGTTCAAGAACTTCTAGGTCGCTTTTGCCAGGGGGTAAAGACTGATCAGGATAGAACTGTGAGTGTTGCTGTGGTGAAATGTGAGAAACATGCATAGGGGGCAAGTAGGAGTTGTAAGCATAAGAGAAGTTTGCAGACAAGGGCTGGAAACCAGATGGTGTGATAGGGTTGTTGCCAGAAGGTGGTCCTGACGACGAAGTGACGGAGAACGGGGAGGACATGAGATTGGGAGTATCTTCAGTGGCAGGAGTAAGAAAAGGATGTTGGTTGTCGACAGCAAGGTCTTCGACGCCGGTGAGAGTGGTGACGGTGCGGTCGCGGATAACGACCTTTCCCTTGCGTTTTTTGTTTTGTCGTGTCGACATCGGGCGGTCCACTATATTTAGGCGCTGTTTGGCTAGATGTATCTGATTTCAGCCACACTTTATGCTATCGAGTCGTGTGTTCTACCTGAATTACCAGTTAGTTTCCAGACCTCCCAAGTGTACACGAACAAAGAGATGACAAGGGAAGAATGATAGAGAAACCAAGGACGAGGTGTAAGTCCCTTGAGAGGACAGCTCATAAACCCGCTGCTTGCATCTGTTGATACCCACTTCACGTGCTTCTTCCAGTACTGCCACGTTTAGGTCACAGCTCCAGCTTCAGCAGCTTTCACTACCTTTCAGAGCTCCCTTGCCTGCTCATTTCTTAAAATGCCCTTGCGAGGACAAACTCTAGCCTGGTCGAGGTAAACCTGGTCGTAAGTATGTCTTATTTTGCGTCGGGATCCTGCGTACGTAGTGTGGGCTTGTCGGCCCAGTCGTGTGTACAGCAATACCAAACAATATATGCAGCACAGCAGAGGCTTGTTTTAAGGGTCAAGCAGTTCATATTCTCTCCATAGGATCGTAATGTTCGTTTGACTGCAGTTAATTCGCTCTATACCGTCGTATTCTAGATCTACATTGATTCTCAGGCTCAGAACCCAGGCCTGTCTGGTAATACAGCAAGAATTTTCAGACAACTTGGTTCCCTCGAAGGCACTGCAGAATCATAGCCTATGTCTTCTGCACAGACAGAAATGACCTCTTTCCCATCCTCGTACCTTTTCGTAAGTAACGCCCTTATATCTTCCACCGTGCCGTTATCATACTGCTTATATAAGAACAGGACACCCGCGACGCACCCTGCTTTAACTGCTACAACATACACTCAGAAGGCGAGAACGTTGTTCTTTCGCGAGCCGATGGCTTTCCCTTGAATCCGGATGAAGTTATCTCTCGTCTTCCACAGGCCTCGGATGACTTACTTCTACGCTCTATATACGACATCGGAGATGGTCTTGTCGTGAAGCACAACCTCACGATGCGTCCTGTTGAAGCACTCAACGCCGAATTCGCACGTCAACGTACTTCCATTCCAATTCCGAAAGTGTTCCTCGTCTTTTGCCACAGACGACTGACCTACATAGTGGTGGAGTCCGTCAAAGGCATCCCCGTCAGCCAGTGTTGGAGCGAACTTGCTCCTGACCACAGATTTGACATCATCGCAAAGGCTGCTTCCTACATTCGCCAGCTGAAGAGCATACAACCCTCGTCACTTCGCCCTGGGCCCCTGGACCATAAGGCTACATGCTGCGGCTATTGGCTCACTGACTACGAGCTCGAGCCTCTCGATTCGTACGAGGCCCTGATCGGTCTGTGGAATAAACTTCGAGAGCTCACCATATTCAGGAACCCCACATCTGATATCGTACCAGCTTTCACCACTGAACACCCGCTGGTTTTTACGCACGGCGACATTATACCACACAACTTTTTGTTGGATGACGACGCAGTATTATGGCTCGTTGACTGGGATGCAGCAGGATGGTATCCAGCTTATATCGAGTATGCCATTATCGCCGATCGGTCGGAGCCACTGTTTTTTCCAATGAAAGGATACGACGAGTGGAAGCAGTGGCTTGTCGATGCACTCGACCATTATGACCAGGAGCTGGAGATGCTGCGATCCATCCGTTGGGCCTTGGATCGGTACCCTTCCCTTTTCCCTACTCGTGAGTTATCGATGCAGACCTGAGCAATTCTATATTATCTGACCGAGTCTAGAACTTTGTCCATCACTGGAGAGACAAATTATTATTCCGGCCGGAGACACAGCCCGTGACAAGATCGACGCCGCCGAAGATCGTTAGTTTGTGCTGAAGCAGACCATTGCCTTTGGTCATGTTCATTTTCTGACATACTTCTGAAAGACAGTCAGGGTGAAGTAACCAGCATTCTGACGATGACCTCCAAAGGTTATTGTAGGGTCGCCTGAAGTGCCGGCCGCACCGATTCCTTGGAAACCTTGATGCGACTACAGGGCAGATCCCGGCTAAACCTTTCGAAGCTAAGTGGGTCATAGTGGCATCTTCAGTTTTCCCTGCTTCGCACCACAGGATTCTGGTACCCCCGAAATGCCAGAGCTCCTGAAATGGAGAGTCCGTTCATGTTCCATGATATGTCAGAGAAACTAGTGTCCGTTTAAGCCCGTCTCTTATGTCACGAGCGTCCGGACTATACGGAGCAGCAGACAAGGCAATCACGGAGCAACTATCGTCAGCCGACATTAGGTTTCGTAGGTCTACGTGGACATCACCGACAGTGGCGACCGAATGAGTGATTTATGCAAATCTCCGCGCGGACTCCGCGACCAAACAAGATTGCCATCTCCCCAACCATACGACTACCATCACGATCCCCCGCACCGCACTCTTTTTTTCCCGCACTGTACGTGCTTCCACGCCTGCGACGGACCACGCGGCGTGTTGCGCAGTGGGACCCCACACTTTTTTCGCGCCACATCGCCCTCACCCCGGGCTCTGAGTCGCATAATGTGTACATGTACAATGCGCGGATCAGCGGGTACAGGAAGCGACGCTTCGTGGGTAACGAGGCGAACGTTCCCCGCAGTCGAGGCCATACGCGCCGAACCGAGGTTCAACATGGCGAGACTGCGTGTGGCTATGCCGACGCGGCGGATGCTGTAAGCCATTGGCCGCCAGACCCCGTGCATGGCCGCACATGATCACGGGGTAACTTCGTGCCATAAAGACGCGTGTTGAGACGGCGCTAGGCAACGATGCAGCAGGATGCATACGGACCGGATCATAAGGCGGCATGTGTGGATCCGATACGCCCCTCGCCAGGGTTATGTTAAGCACGGGTTCGTCGTGGTGTGCTGACAGGCCTCAGCGGTTCTTGTGATGGAATGTTCAGGAAAATGGTATGGAGCGTGTCGACGATCAGGAGTCCCACACATCGCCGTACGGGACTGCGCTCGGGCCCGCGTATAACGTAGCTCGGGAACGACGCATAGCCGCGTCACGGCAGCACGCAGCCCGGACGCTACCGGTGCGAAGGGGGCCCCCGGTGAGCGTCAGCCATGATGGCCGCCAGAGCGCACGCCGGAGGGGGAAGATGTATTATGTTACGGTAGGCCAATGCGCTGTTCAGTTATCCGTATTGGAATACATTTCCCAGTGTCGAGGCTGCCAGTTTCTTGTCAGTGCAGGAAGACGGGTTTTAGAAGGACTGAAGGCCTTGCTACGGCCGAGGCGCGTCCGTTCGCAGCCAGTCAACCGCCACGGGGATGAAGTGTGATCTATGAGCGAGGCACCTGATGGACGTAAAATTGACTGGGGTCGCTGGTTAATTGACCTAGGGCTTCGCAGGTAGGCACGATCACGCGCGTGATGGGACCGCGAATGTCTAGATCCTTGCAATGAAGAGCGCAGGAAGTAGGGCCGAATGCATTCTCCGACGCTGACCTCACCCAGAAGAAGGCCGTTCTGTGTGGACTGAATGTAATTCCCGCGCGTGACTGGATTGGTGATGGCGCGCGTGAGTGGAAGACGCACGACTAGGAGATGAAGATGGACTTTTAGGGAGCGGCGCGCCGGCTGCTCGTGCTTCGGAAGCCGCGGGTGGGTGATCCAGACCTTAATTTATGGCATTGAGACTGCTTGGGATTGTGATAGCGGGTGCTGGGCGCACACGCAGCGCTTGCTGCCCACGCATCCCTGAGATAAATAAGCCGAGTTTCACCTGCACACATCCGCACCTTGCGCGCAGACAGAAGCCACCAAGAGAATACATGTCGTGAGCCACAATGCGCGATTCGAGGCCATGAATACCCACGCGAGCAACAGCCCGCATGCCAGAGCGCCTTGAAGAACACTCACGCGACGCGTTTACTATATCCCATCCTCGCAGCTGTGCTGCCAGGTTCGCGCAGAAGCAGCGTCCTTCTGCGACTTGCACATGTATGGTATGGCTCAACAAGCAGCGCGCATGGGCGCGGGATCGCGAGAAGGCGAAACAGGCGCGATACGTGGCCTTTGCATCTGATGAGATACCTCAGAAAGCAAGGACCCTAAGAGAGCAGATAATCGGAGAGATCAGATACATCCGGGAGAGCGATAGATTCGTAGATAGATGGCCATCGAGCATGCCGTCAACCACGCCGGAGCTCTCTGATCTCGAGTGCAGACACGCCTTGTCACGTGAAGGGGCGGGTCCATCGCTGGAGAAAGAGCGAGACAGCCGCGGGCCAGCGCGGCTTTCTGCGCCATGACGTGTCATGCGGTGGGTGGCGCCCGGAGCTTGAGAGCTCAAGAACCCGCTCGTCGCGCACGGTGGACATTGATATTGGGGCGCAGGGCAGCGCAAAGGAACTGTGTGGCCTGTTTTCGACGCTGCGAAGGCGGGAAGATGTGCTGGTT
>QLPM01010011.1:0-21232 GCA_003314695.1 Albatrellus sp. MG142 | reverse complement strand
GGAACCACCGTTGATCTCGTATCCCGATAGGACCTTGCTGACCTTCGTCACGCTAAGTCCTTACACTGACACGCAGAAGAGATGTCTATCCCGACGGAGGTCGTGAGGCCTATGCATCTGCTAACCCTCAGAACCTTCAGACTCTCTTCACAGGCGGACACCTGCTTGCAGCCACGATGTTTGATTTCGCGGACATACTCTCCACCATCCGATCTGGTCTCCTCTCTGACCTCCATGCAAAAACAGTGATGGGGAAGCTTTCCGACTCTTCCGATCTCCCTCTCTCCTTTCCATATAAGCTTTCCTCTGATCGCTCCCTGCTTTTGCATAATGACCGGATCTATGTCCCCGATCTCGATGATGTCAAAATCAAGATTCTACTTCAGCTAATATAGCTGGATCTTCCAGGTCATTGGGTGTATGATATGGCATTTCTCCTTCCTCAGCTAATGCCACTTCTGCAAGGGTTAGGAGCGGGTTGGGTGGTGTATCAAGGCCGTGTGCTCTGGCCTTGAAGCATAGTATTGCTTCTTTGATTAAGGCTAGGGTTGGGTTGGTGGTTTGTTCATTGACGAGCATTTCGGTTGGTGAAGGTAGGGTGGCAACCCAGTTCCATTCATCAATGGTCAGGGCGATGTGTAGTTGACCATCAACAAAGGAGTGCAGGTAGTTGAACATTTGTGGTGGAGATGGAGTGTCGGCCATGGTAGATGTCAAGTGAAGAGAAAGGGGTAGAGGGGAAAGTTCCAGGTTGGTAGTAGGATGAGTAGAAGTGGTGGTTGTAAGGGTTCAACACGCAAGCGAGCGGTCGAACACCTAAGTCAAATGGCGGAGCCCTAGGCGAAGCCCAAGGTTTGAGAGTGAGTAAGACAGGTGATATAAGCTCCCAAGAATGGGAAGGCTTATAGGAACGAGTAGACTTGCTGATGATCCTGAAGACAAGTACGTGTATTGTACAAGAGGATAAGCTTGACTTATCCTCACAATCTGATGCCGTATTTATACAAGTAACTTGAGGGCAGGTCTTCCTCCTATGCGCGGGTGTTCGACGTAAAGTAATCCCTTATCCTCCAATAGGATCACGGGGATATGAGTCAGATGTAAAAATAGAACTGAAACGAATAGAGCGAGTTTCAAGTAAGAATAGACTGAAAAAGAAGCGTGGCTGTCCGCCTCATGTATCCAATGAGGCAGATGAGTCAGAGATAGCAAAAATAGAACAGATAGCAAGAATAGAACAAAGGATGAGGGAATACCGCTTAGTCAAGTGGGAACGGATGTGACGATAACTGGTAAGGCGTGTAAACGGTAAGGTGAAATGAAAAATAAGTCCTGGTAATCGTAACAGTGGTTGTGGGGCAGGGAACTGAAGAAAGATGAAAATCACCCCCCCCCTTTATAGTCAATGACCTCGTCAAGAAGTAGTAGGGTGGAGGGTTGGGGATGCTGCAGTGGGGTGGGAAGAGTGGAACTCTGAAATGAGGTCAGGGGCCAAGTGGAGCTCCACAGCAGGGAGCCACTGGTCATCTGCTGATGGGTATCCCAGCCAGTGCACAAGGTAGTGGAGCTGGTTCCAGATATAGTGCAAATCTAAAATAGATTCAACTTCAAAATGTTCATCACTGCTGATAAGATCAGGTGGTGGACACGTGAAGTTGGGGCTATGGGAGGTCGTCTCATGATAGGGCGATAGGAAAGATCCGTGGAACACGGGGTGTATCTTCCATGTGGGTGGGAGGACAAGGTGGAACATCACCGGGTTAACCACCTTCGAGATAACGAAGGGACTGTGGCGGTGTGGCACCAATTTGGCGGTGGGATAGAAGGTATTGAGATGTTTACCTTCTAACCATACAGAGTCTCCTTCCTTATAGGGAAGAGAAGGAACATTATCAACCCAATTTCAGTGGGCAATATGCTGCACAGCAAGGATGTCATCTCAGAGTTGAGATAAGGCAGAAAGCCGTTCCTCTACCATGGGATTGAGTGTGGAGTCAAAGGTGCGTGGAATCAAAACAGGGTGATAGCCCATAAGGGTGTAAAATGGGGACACGTTGGTGGTGGCATGGACACGTGTGTTGTGCACAAATTCTGCACTGATAAGATGGTCAGCCCAATCCGATTGGTGAGTGTTACAGTAAGCTCGGAGATACTGTTCGAGTTCTTGATTCAACTGTTCCATTTGTCCGTCAGTTTGTGGGTGATAGGCTGTGCTCATGGCCTGTTGGATTGACAGTAACTTGCAGAGTTCTTTTGAAAAGTTGGTGGTAAATTGAACTCCTCAGTCAGAGATCAATTTAGAAGGGAGACCAAAGCATCTCCAGACTTGTTCATAATATAGATTTGCAGTTTGTTCTGCGGTGATGGTGGAGTGACAGGTGTGATAACCATTGCTTTTGTGGCATCATGGTCAACAAAGACTGCAATCGTGTCAAAACCTCTGGATTGAGGTAATTCCATGATGAAGTCCATTGAGACCATTGCAAAGGGCATTGCATTTTTGATGGGTGGGATAGGCATGAGTGGAGTTCAGGGTCGGTTGGGTAGGTTCTTCATAGATTGGCAGGTGGTGCATCCATCTACATTGTCGTAGACAAACTTATGCATACCTGTCCACCAGAATGACCTCTGGATGAGATCCAGGGTTTTGACTCTTCCTGGATGTCCAGCGGAGGGGATATTGTGATGGAGCTGGACAATTTCCTGACAAATATCTTTGTCATTCGGGATACAAAGTCTGTTGGAATAGAATACCAGTCCATCTTGGACTGTCCAGCACTTCTGTAGGGTACATTTCATTGGGCTAGGTGCGTTGGCTTGGATGGATCGAAGAACATCAAGGATTTCTCCATCCATTGATTGACAGTCTTTGATTTTCTGTAACAGTTTGGAATTCTCTAGTGTTAAAGAGATTGCACGGGTGAAGACGGAGGGTGGTAAGATCGCCACATCTTCATTGTCATTGTCCCCAGTATCATGATCAGGTCTTCTTGATAGCGCATCTGGTTTTCCTGCACTTTTCCCCGCAACATGGGTGATAGTGAAGTCGAACCTGGTAAGGTATAACACCCATCTTGCTTAACATCTTGACAGTTTTCTTGCTTCCTTGAAGACTTCTAGGTTTTTATGGTTGGATAGGATCTCAATTGTGTGTGGAGATCCTTCTAGGTAATGTCGCCATTCCTCCAGGGATTTGATTATGGCTAGTAATTCTCAGTTGTATATGTCATAGTTTTGTTCTGCTTCAATAAACGATTTGGACATAAAGGCAATGGGATGCCAGTGGCCATCATCTCCCCTTTGTGATAGCACTGCTCCGCAGGCCATTTTGGATGCATCACATTTAAGTTGGAATGGTGCAGTTGGGTCAGGTTGGATGAGTATTGGGGTTTCCATAAATCAGGCTTTGAGATTTTGGAATGATTGTTCCTCTATCTCCATCCATTGCCAGGGTTTTGTTTTCTTTGTCAGGTCATTCAATGGTCTTGCAATTTGTGAGAAGTTCCTGATGAATCTTCTATAGAATCCAGCGAACCCCAGGAATGCATGGACTTCTTGCAGATTCTTGGGTGCTTGCCATTCCTGAATCCCTTTGAGCTTGATGGGGTCCATGGTGAGCTGCCCATAACAGAGTTGCATTCCTAAATATTCGACTTCTTGTTTGAATTCACATTTTTCTGGTTTTAGGAATAGGTGATTATCTTCTATTCATTGCAGTATTCTTTTGATGAGTTCTCGATGTTCTTCCATTGTAGCTGTGGCAATGAGAATGTCATCTATGTAAATGAATACCTTTCCAGTTTTGATGAGGTCCTGGAAGGTTTCATTCATCATGGCTTGGAATGTGGCCAGCGAATTCATGAGACCAAAGAACATGACCAAGGGTTCGTACATTCCTCGATTGGTCTTGAATGCCACCTTCTATTCATCTCCTTCTTTGATTTGGATGTTGTTATACCCCCACCTGATGTCGAATTTTGTGAAATAGCAGGCATCTTTGAGTTTGTCTATGACATTGGATATCAGGGGTAGCGGGTATTGATTTTTGATGGTAAGCACATTGAGTTGTTGGTAGTCTTGTACCGGGCAAAGTTTCCCATCTTTCTTCTTAACAAAGAAGAAAGGGGATGCGAACAGGGATTGGGATTCTCTGATATATCCTTGTTCTAGCATATCTTTGAGGAAGGCATCTAATGCCTTTTGTTCTTCTAGATTCAGTGGGTAGACTTTGCAATTGTTTTCTGGCATGGTGTCTGGTTTGAAATCAATTGTGTGATCCCATTTCCTTGAGGGAGGTAAGATGTGGGATGTGGATTCTTCAAATACTTTCCTCCATGGGAGATATTCTGCTGGGACTTGTTCTTCAAGAGTTTTGACCTCCTTTTTGGTGTTTTCTTCCATGGCCAATGTTGTTGAGGTCGTAGTTTTGCGAGTTTCTTCATTCCAAGATTCCAGTAATTCTTCAGTGATTGTTTTCTTTGATTTCTTTTCGTTTTCTGGTAAAACAAATTGGACTTTCTGCTTTTGGTGCTGTTTTCTGACTGTTTTTGCTTTGATGAGATCCTGGAGTTGCCATTTCTTGGAAAGCGATAAGGAACAAGATGGTGGGCAGTTGGCAAACACCAGTGATGGTTGTTGCCAGTTGATTGCAGGGTTATGTCTCCTTAGCCAGGTATGGCCAAGGATGATATCATCATGTCCCAGGTCTGAGACAAGGAAGCGAATCACTTCAAGATGTCTGTTTACCTTCATTGAGAGGTAAACCTTCTCTTTGATTCTTCCTAAGACATTTTCAGTATTGTCCACATTTTGGACAACAATTTCTTGATCCAGTTTTTCTGTTTCAAGTTCATGTTTCTTGACAAGTCAATGATGGATGAAATTTGTAGTCGCTCCACTGTCAAGGAGTGCTTTGATTTCCCAACTGTGTTTTCCCCCACAAGCATGTAATTCTATGGGAATCATGTAGGCATTGGCTTGTGTTATTCTCAAGAATTCATCTTGGGGGTACATGTTTTTAGTTCGCAGCCACGCAGCAAGGGGCAAACTTTTTAAAAACCCTCATCTTCCAAGATGGATCCCGCCAGACTCCTCCTTTCTTCTGTTGAATATCCTTGTACAAGTCGTCAGAGGTTTTGGGTAGTGAGTCATTTGGTGTATTCAGGTAGCGGTTCGGGTTCTTCATCATCAGTGTCTTCAATTACCACCCAAGATGAGGATGGTTTGGCATTTTGTATTTTTCAAACTTTGGCGTCCTTGGGTTCTGATTGTGCTTCTTCTTCTTTGACTGCTCTGGTCTTGTTGTTGTATGGCATCTTGCCTTTGAATCTTTCCTTGTTTGGACATTCTTTTGCCATGTGGCCTTTTTCCCTACATGTGAAACATTTGTTTTCTTCTTGTAGTTTCTTTCACATTTCAGGGGTTAAACGATGTAGTTTGGTTCTTGGTGTATGTGTTGCGTTGATGTCCATGTCATCTGGGTGTTTTTCCCTTTTCTTGGGTTGCGAGTTGGTGGGGGTCAAGCCCTTCTTCATTGCTTGGTACATCCTGAAGTTGGTGTCGACTTGGACAGCAAGTTTCACCAATCCTTGAAATGTGGTGGGTCGTGTTTCTCAGTTATATAACTGTTGTGTTAATGGGGCATTCAGGCCTCGCTTGAAATGATAGATGAGGTTGAAGTCATCTGTGACTCCAGTGTCATGTGCCAGGGTGAGGAATTCTGAATGGTATTCATTGGCTGTCCTTCCTGCCTGTTTGATTGTGGTCAACTTGAGCATTGCTCATCTCTGTATATTGACGTCCTTGAATTGAGTGTCTAGTTCAGTTGTGAATGCCACAAAGGTTGGTGGGTTTGTGACATCATAGTTGGTTAGGTAAGTATCCTTCCATGGTCTGGCCATTCCTCCCTCCATGTATGATAAAATGAAGATAATTTTCTGGGCATTGGTTGGATTGTTATTGTTACGATTTTTCCCTACTTTTACTTACCTGTTTGCTTTCTAGTTACTCCGGATATCCTCAGAGTTACTGTATGTTCTGATCCATGTTTACTCAGAGATCCCCTGTCAGGGTACAGGGTATTGGACTCGTTTTACATTCACACAGGATTCCCCATCACCCCTTGATACTGCGCACTTACTCATCCTGTGTTATCTGCCTATGGCAGATATCCCTCTTATCATCATGACTCATGTTGACTCATCGTTACTTACAAGGCATCTTATTCTCATCTGTTATTCCTTTGTATAAATACTCGACTCATTGGTAGAACAAGCCTTAAGCTTGTTCTCTTGTACTTTACTGTACTTGAATCCAGGAGGCTCTGCCTCAACTACCACTCTCATTGCTCTCCAACCTGGTAGCTTGATGCTAGCCAGTGCTCTGCATAACCCCATTTACTTCAGCCAAGGAACCAGGCTAAGCTTTGCCTTTGGAACCACCATTGATCCCACATCCCAATAGGACCTTGCTGACATCCGTCACGCTAAGTCCTTACAATTATGGTTGTATTGTGCCCAGAAGTGGATTAGCAGTCAAACAATTTATTGATGTTGGAGCCAGAGTAATAGATGAAGATTACAGGGGTCCGATTAAAGTACTGCTTTTCAATCACTCAACTCTAGATGTCCCAGTAAAAGTGGGCAATAGAGTTGTGCAATTTATACTAGAATCCATATCATGTTCACCTGTTATTGAAGTAGAGTCATTGGATGAGACGGAAAGAGGAGAAAATGGTTTTGGTTCTTCAGGAGTTTGTCAGGTTGACTCACCCTAAGAAGGGGGGTATTTGTCAGGACATTATTTTCTATTTTCTCTCTTTTCTCATATTATGTAATAAAGACAAAGCTTTCATGCTTACTATTACCATATTGGACTAGGTTGGAAACCTTATTTGACATATGATCTAAACCTTCATATGACTCAGGACTATTAGATCATACAGGTCCCACTTATTATACTACTATGACTCATATGCTGCACATCACTGACTTATGCTGTGCATTAGCTTACAGATCATTCTATACTATTCCATAGGGTTCCAGCGCACAGACCATGAGAGTCTAATGCTATTGGTGTAAGGACTTAGCATGATGGCTGTCAGCAAGGTCCTATTGGGATTCAGGATAAGTTGGTGGTTCCAAAGGCGAAGCTTAGCCTGGTTCCTTGGCCGAGATGAACGAGATATGCAGAGCACTGGCTAGTGTCAAGCTACCAGGTTTGAGAGAGATGAGAGCAGTATGTGAGGCAGAGCCTCCTGGATTCAAGTACAATAAAGTACAAGAGAACTGTGAGGCGCACGCTAGCTGCGAGGCCACAAGAGACAGAGGGGCGGAGGGTGGGAGACGGTGAGAACAGACAGGCGGGATCACACACAGCAGCTGGCGGATATCCCAGAATATATTAGAGACAGTACAACAAGAGGGAAGGACTATAGCACGACTTACCTGGCGGATATCCCAGATGACTAGAACTGAGGGATAGAGCCAGGTAGAGGTCTGCCTATATAGTAAAGTACACTGCGCACAGACCAAGGTGCACAGACCGTCTGCTGTAGGGCAGGCTCGTACAGGTAACTAGGCGTACAGTAAACAAGACAGTACAGATCAGATGAGATCGACATCACGTGACACGATAAGATATGATGCGATGTGGTCACGTGATGGAGATAAGATAAGATCTATGACTAAGCAGGTCATGTGACCTCGTATAGTAAAAGAAAGAGAAAAGAAAATAGTCCGTCCTGACAAGAACAAGCTTAAGGCTTGTTCTTCCAATGAGTCAAGTATTTATACATGAAAGGAACAGATGTGAACGAGATGCCATATAAGTATGAGCAAGTCAGAATGAGTCATGAAGACAGGAGGGATATCTGCCATAGGCAGATAACACAGGCTAAAGATAAGTGCGCAGTCAGGGATGATGGAAGACCTGTGTGAGTATGAAACAAGTCCAATACCCTGTACCCTAACAGGGGATCTCCAAGTAAATGCAGATCAGAATGTACAGTAAGTCCGAAGGTATCCAGAGTAACAAGGAAGGAAACAAGTAAGTAAAACGAAGGAAAAATTGTAACATTACCCCCTGGTTACCCAGAGGATGTCCCAGCCTCTAATTGTAGTCGCCCACCATGTTGTGGTCATAGTCAGTATAGTCAGGAATGGGCGAGTGATGGTTGTGATGACAATCAATGGAGTGATTACTGAGATGAAGGTCAGAGCAACATCCAGAGCATGTCCAGCACTGGTAAGTGTGCGGACCTGAATGTGAATGGTTGCACAACCAGTTGATTAGTGGGGTCTGAACATGACAATGACAGCAAGGGGGTGGCGAGGGGTGATCAGGGTTAAACCCTTCACAAAGAGGAGACCAACATTCTTTAAAATGATGGCCTACCTTGCTGCAGTTCCAGCAGTGAATTTTCTTGTTGCAATGAGGTTGACTTGTTTTGGATTCATCAGCTCCTCCTCTGAGACGATCAGCAGGCAAGAGAGATGGTGAGGGAAGTGGGGGTGAGTCCTGATAGTCGATCATATGCAGGGTGGCAAGGAAAGGTAGTAGACATCTATAGGCGTCCGCATTGGCTATCTCAGCCTTTTCATGATGCCTCTGAGATAGGAGAGCATCAACATGGGTTTTGAATGTGGTGAGCCATTCAACACAATGAGACCAGACCTAATACCATTCAATGTCATACATGATGCCTTTATTCCAAAGATGGTGACAGGCGTGACTGAAGGTTTCTCTGGCATGAGGGCAAAGGAGGGTGTGGTGGAGATCGATCTCAAGCTCCAGGTTTTCTCACAGGTGTTTTCCCAGTACTGGTTCTGCCTTGTATGTGAGGTTTGCATAGTTCTCCCCTCCTGGTGACAGAACTAGATCGGGTATGGTGGTGTCAGGGGTTCAATGAAGAGTGACAAGAACATGGAACATATAGTCTGGATCCAGATCACAGAAGCAAGGGTGCACTCCCGTTTCGTCACTCTCCCCATCTGGAGTGTCATAGAGACCACTTGATGGATCAGAGGACTCAACCGGCAGTTCTTCTTGTTCAGCAGCTGGGGGTGACATAGGTCCCAGGTCGATATCCGCATCTAAGTTAGGAGGAGATACAGGGGTGTCATTGGGAACCTCAGATTGGAGTGGTGGTGTGGATAGGTGGGGTGGTACAGGGAGGACAGGGGTGAGGGGATGGGTAGGTGGTAGGGATGGTGGGAGAGGAGCATGGTCAGGCTGATTGGATGTGTAGGGGATGGTACTTGCCCTACTCCCACCAGAGCTTTCTCCGCTCTCTCGGCTTGTTCATAGGATGGCAAGGTACAGAATTCAGCTAGGGGACCTCTAGCATCATACATGATGGTGCGCTCTTGCATCCTAAACGTGTTGATGGACCTGTGTCCTGGGGTTTCAAGCATGATTTGTCAGTAGTTTTCAACACTCCTGATGTATTCATGAGCGAGATGGTTGAAGACGTCAAGGTTGGGCAGGGTGGGGCTAGATGCAGAAGACATTGTTCAGGATGGATTGGAAAGTGGAGGGGCAGTTTAGAAATGGTTTTTTTTTGAAAGCAGTTGTGCAGTGAGGACAGTTTAGAGCTGAAAACTTCTGGGAAAGAGGGAATGATTACCCCCTTCTTTTAATGACGACGTCCATGGCATCTAGATGATTCCAGGATCAGGTGGAGCCATTCAAAGTCAGCTAAAAGATCTGAGGTGTGTGCTTCTAATTCAGAACATGGGAGCCATTGGTTTTCCGAAGCCAGGTAACCAAGCCATTTGACCAGGAACTGGGGTTGATTACAGTATAGGCGATGGTCTTGGATTCCTTCGATTTCGAAGTGTTCATCGCCTTCAATCAGATCCGGGAGTGGCTGGGTGAAGTTTGGGCCATGTGCAGCAGTTTCCTGATATGGGGCCAGAAGTGATGCATGGAAAACAGGGTGAATTCGGGTAGACCAGTGACCAGGGAGCGATAGACAATAAGCAACCGGGTTAATGATATCCGTGATCGGGAATGGTCCATATCGGCAAGGGGCAGGTTTCAAGGAGGGCAATAGTGTGTGAAGATGTTTACCTTCAAGCCAGACTTGATCACCAACCTGATACGATGGGAATGGAGTATTATCCGTCCAATCATTGTGCGCCAGGAGTTGTGCTGCTTTAATTTAATCACGGAGTTGTGACAATTCTGTGATTCGATCAGATAACAGGACAGAATCGGACAAGGTTGGGATAGGTACAGATAAGGGTTCATAACCCATGAGAGCAAAGAATGGGGACATCTTGATAGTCAAGTGATAGTGGGAATTATGGGCAAATTCTGCAGCTGGGAGATACTGGGACCAGTCAGATTGTTGGATCAAAGTGTACACATGAAGGAATTGCTCTAATTCCTGGTTTAGCCATTCTGTCTGACCATCGGTTTGTGGGTGGTAGGCTGTAGACATAGCCTGTTGAATCTGTAGAATGTGTCAGAGTTCAGATGTGAATGCAGCTGTGAATTGTGTCCCACAATCTGATATAAGTTTTGTGGGAAGGCCGAAGCACTTCCATACATGATCACAGTAAATCTGTGCCATTTGTTCTGCAGTGATCATGGTATGACAGGGGGCAATGACTGTTGCTTTGGTCACATCATGATCGACAAAGACAACAATGGCGTCATAACCATTGGATTTGGGAAGATCCGTGATGAAGTCCATGGAGACCGTGGAAAAAGGAAGTGCACCAGTTTGTGGAGGAATCAGCATGAGGGGAACTTTGGGATGATTTGGTAGGTTCTTGGTTGACTGACAAACAGTGCAACCGTCAACAAAGTCAAAGACAAATTTCCTCATACCAATCCAATAGTGCCATTTCGATACACGTTCCAGGGTTTTCAAGTGTCCAGGATGACCTGCAGTAGGTCCATCATGGAACGTCACCATGACTTCACGATGTAATTCTTCAACAGGGGGGATATATATAGATTTTGCCTTTGAAGAAGAGTAGTCCATCCGTGATACTCCAGTCCTTTTTCAAGGTCGTTTTCATGGGTGATCCTTTGTTTGCACTAAGGAATCTGATGATGTCTGTGAGCACAGGATCATCTTGTTGTGCCTTCTGGATGTTTTGCAAGAAGTCCAATATCGAGATGTCGTATTCTGTTGGCCTTTTGAAGTCTTCCTGAGTGGCGCAGGCAAAGAGGGTGTCTGGGAGCAGACTTTGGTCTTCATTATCAGCATCTCCAGAGTCATGATAAGGCATCAGGCTTGCCAGCCTTATTGCCTGCGATGTGCATGATTTTAAAGTCGAACTGGGTGAGATATAAGGCCCATCAGGCCTGTCATCAAGATAGCTTTTTGGCTTCCTTGAAGATCTCTAGATTCTTGTGGTCAGATAGAATCTTGATGGTGTGTGGAGAGCCTTCAAGGTAGTGTCACCATTCTTCAAGACATCGGATTATTGCCAGGAGTTCTCTGTCATAGATATCATAGTTGCGTTCAGCTTCTATGAAGGACTTTGACATAAATGCAACCGGGTGCCAGATACCATCATCTCCTCTTTGAGACAGGACTCCTCCACATGCAAACTTGGAGGCATCACATTCAATTCAGAATGGTTGGTCGGTGTTAGGCTGGATAAGAACTGGGGATTCCATGAAGCAATCTTTAAGCATTCTGAACGATAACTGTTGTCCGGGTTCCCACTCCCAGGTTTTATCCTTGCAAGTGAGTTCATTGAGTGGTTTAGCGATTTTAGCGAAATTCTGAATGAAGCGACGATAGAAATTGGCAAATCCTAGGAAACCTCATACTTCCTTGAGGTTCTTGGGGATAGGCCATTCAGTGAGTCCCTTGAGCTTGATTGGGTCCATTGCAATGATGCCCTGGCTGAGGCGCATTCCGAGATATTCAACATCTGGTTTTTCGAATTCACATTTCTCCGGTTTGAGGAACAGATTATGGTCCTAAAGATGTTGTCACACCAATTTGACGAGTTGACGATGTTCTACCAGGGATTCTGTAGTGATGAGGATGTCGTCCATGTAGATAAAGACACAACCTGTTTCTATGAGGTCTTTGAAAGTGTCATTCATCATAGCTTGGAATGTAGCAGGGGAATTCATGAGACTGAAGAACATCACCAGAGGTTCGAACATTCTGCGGTTTGTTTTGAACACAGCTTTCCATTTGTCTCCCTCTTTGATGTGAATGTTGTTATATCCCCATCAAACGTCAAACTTGGTGAAGATTTTGGCTTTCTTCAGTTTATCGACGACATCAGAGATAAGTGGGAGAGGATACTGGTTTTTGATTGTCATGCTGTTCAGTTGGTGGTAGTCCTGGATGGGTCAAAGTTTGCCATCCTTTTTCTTGACAAAGAAGGGGGATGCAAAGGGAGATTTCGATTGTCGAATGTATCCTCGATCAAGCATGTCTTTGAGGAATTCGTCCAAGGCTATTTGTTCACCAGGAGACAGGGGGTACACCTTACAGTTGTTTTCTGGTACTGTGTCCAGCTTGAGTTCGATGTGATGATCCCACTTGGTATAACTGGGTAGGGATTGAGATGCTTCTTCCTTGAAGACTTTGCGATATTCTAGGTATTGAGCCGGTACCATTTGTTCAACCATTTTCTTGTCCTTCTTCATGTTTTCTGCAGCCACTAGTTCTGTGGATTTGGTGGCGCTGCAAGATTCTTCTGATGGGACAGCTAGATATAGCTCATCTCCATCATCAAAGTCGATAACTGGGAGTGGAGAGTGTGCAATGAATTGACGAAGAGAATGTTCAGTTTCTTTATCATCGATTGCTTGAATAGGCTTTGATTTGGGGTCATATCCCCGACATGGGTTTCTTCTTTTTCTGGCTTTGAAGTCAGCAGCAGGTCGGATGGTGCATTCCCATTGATCGTCAAGGGAGAGTTGGCATACAGGGGGGCAGTCTTTGAACTGCAGATACAGCTCAAGCCAGTTGATCAATGGATTATGTTTCTTCATCCAAGGATATCCAAGAACGATTTCGTCATGTCCGATGTTGGCTACTAAGAAGTCGACACTTCCTTGTGTACACCAACCTTCATAGAGATTTGGACGTGGTGGGTGACTTTTCCATCAACATTGCTGGTGTCATCAATGTTGCAGATCATGATGGGTCTCTGGAGTGGAATGAGACGAAGGTGGAGTTCTTTGGCAATTTTGGAGCTAATGATGTTAATCGTTGCTCTGCTATCAAGGAGGGCTTCTTTGTGGTGGCTACACTTTCCCCATTGTGAACAAATCTTGACTGGTAATATGAATGCATTTCTATTAGCAGAAGAGGCATGAGCAAATTTGCATTTGGGGTACATGGCTTTAGTCTGGAACCACGTAGCTGGGACCAGACCATCTAAAAATCCTCCATATGTCCTTCCATCCATTCCTTCCTTTCCTCCTGGGTGAGTGTCTTCATGGAGTCACTGAGGTCCTTCCTCATGATGACTTTCTTTGCTTTGGCAGATGAGTACCTTGGTGGTTCACTGCCATCCGATTCTTCATCAGCATCTGATGTGGGGTTTACCTTGGATTTTTGAGCCTTTCAAGAGGACTCCTTCTTCTTCGGCTTCTCTGGTTCTGATTCAGAGGCAGTGTCTTGTTGGTTAACTGTTTTGACCTTGGAAGAATGGGGCTTCCATTCAGTAGGGTGCTTGGCTTGCTTTTTGCAGTCCTTGGCCATATGGCCCTTTTCTCTGCATGCAAAGCATCAGTTTTCTTTGCACATCCATTGTCGTTCTTTTTTGGTTAAGGGTTTGAGGGCGACTCTTGCCCTTACCCCATCAACATCCATGGCATCACTGTCCTTCTGCTTGGATGTGAACGGTTGGAAGGGTTGCCTTCACTTCAAGGCTTCTCGATGATAGTGGTTGTTGACAATAATGGCTACCTTTTGTTGGAAGGCGGCCATGGTGCTAGGGATGTTGGTCATCATGCAGATGGCATCGTTGACGTACTCGGGTAACCCTCTCTGATAGAAAGCGATGATGGTTGGATCTTCCTTGATCCCTGCTTCAGATATGAGTTGTAAGAACCACTCCATGTATGAGTCGACAGTGGTCTTCAGGTTTGGGCAGAGGTTATTGAGCTTGGCCAATGCCTTGCTCACACGGTTGTCATCTCTGAATGAAGCATTCAAGAGATCTAGGAATTGTGACCATGAATGGTGCGCTGGTTCGTCCGTCATCAGATATTCCTCGGTGTATCGGTTCTTCCATTGAAGAGCCATTCCTTTAGTCATATAAGTCAGAGTAAAAGTGACTTTAGACATATCAGTAGCATCAGGTCCCATGCTATTGATGTAGAGGGTGGTGGCGATGAGGAAATTTCTGAAGTTGGCACAATTGCCATCGAATTTGGTTGGTTTATTGACCTTGAGTTGGTCATGGGATTGGTTTGACATTTTGGTACTAGGTTCTGGGATGGATGCGGATGCTGGTGGTGCTGGGGATAAGAGATGTTCCAGTATCTTTTCAAGGATGGGGAACTCTTTCGATGTGTCGACGATATATCTGGGGTCTGCTGTGAGTTTCCAGATGTCATTTCCAGTGTACTGTACTGCGAATTCTGATGAGGAATCAGTGATGAACAGATAAGTTTGCCATGTGCTGCTGTAGCGAATACACGTTGGCAACAGGTTTGGTACTGGGGGAGCCACGATTGTAAGCCTCGAGTTTGGACAGGAATCTTGTTCTAGTGTAAGGACTTAGCATGACAGCTGTCAGCAAGGTCCTATTGGGATTTGGGATAAGTTGGTGGTTCCAAAGGCGAAGCTTAGCCTGGTTCCTGTCAGGACGGACTATTTTCTTTTCTCTTTCTTTTACTATACGAGGTCACGTGACCTGCTTAGTCATAGATCTTATCTTATCTCCATCACGTGACCACATCGCATCATATCTTATCTTATCGTGTCACGTGATGTCGATCTCATCTGATCTGTACTGTCTTGTTTACTGTACGCCTAGTTACCTGTACGAGCCTGCCCTACAGCAGATGGTCTGTGCACCTTGGTCTGTGCGCAGTGTACTTTACTATATAGGCAGACCTCTACCTGGCTCTATCCCTCAGTTCTAGTCATCTGGGATATCCGCCAGGTAAGTCGTGCTATAGTCTTTCCCTCTTGTTGTACTGTCTCTAATATATTCTGGGATATCCGCCAGCTGCTGTGTGTGATCCCGCCTGTCTGTTCTCACTGTCTCCCGCCCTCCGCCCCTCTGTCTCTTGTGGCCTCGCAGCTAGCGTGCGCCTCACAATTGACTAGAACTCCCATCTGCGACCCCACATCCCTCCATACCTCACTGCCCCTTCCTCCCTCTCCATAGTTATACTACAGTTTATCTCAGTAGTCGTGAGCAGCGCCGGGCCGTACATTGCCTCAGCGAGCTTGCGTTCTGGTAGCGGTGAACCTTAAGTCCGCAATAATCCCCAGTGACAACCGTTTGGACCACTGGTACTGTACTTAAACAAATATTTACGCCTTAGTACTTGTTACTATAGCACGGTCTTTGTAGTACTTTCTATACCCTCCCCTCACTCCTAGTGCGACGGCTTGTACCCTTGAACAAGGTACTTGAAAACCACGCTAGGTTTAGTTCAGCAGATCCATCACCACGTCTCCCACCACTCGCTCCCAGTCCGGTCGAACCCGATCCGGAAAAATCTACTCCCACCTCTTGGGCCTTCACCCAGCCCGTCCTATCTCCGCCATCCACCGCGCCGCCATCAGTCGGCAAATCCAAGAAAGGAGGGAAGCGTTGCTTCGAAGAAGACAAGAAGCAGCAGAATACTTCTTTTTAGACAATCCTTACTTCCGCACCCATCTCGATCAGTTCCCGTGGGAACTTTTCCAACTCCTCCCCCCCGAACGCGCCAAGTGGATCACCTCCGCTTAAATGTCAGGACCAGCATGGACAGGTCGCCAGCCACCCGCCACCACAGAAGAAAGGTTCAGCCGCCTCGAGCAAATCATCGAAGCAATGGATGGTCAGAACGAGACGGCAGCTCAACGGATCCAAGCTCAGGACAGACAAATGAGCGAGATCCGGGAACAGCTGGCCTCCATCTCGGCCGCCCTTAATCGGGCAACCAATCTCGCTACCCCCGTCCCAGCCGCCGTCCCTCAGGCCCCCGCGCCTATTCCAGTCCCCGCGCCCGTACGTACGTACAAGGTTAAGGTCGCGGACCCAGCCGTCTTCATTGGAGATAGACACAAGCTGGAGAGTTTCCTCAGCGAGCTCTACCTCGTCTTCGCTGCCAACCCATCCTGGTCAGATGAGGACCGGATCACTGCCGCCCTCTCCTACATGAGAGGAGGATCTGCAGAAGGATGGAAAAACCTGAAGATAAGACAGCAGCATCTTCATCTTGCTCACCCTGAAGAACATGCCAGGGCGTTCAACGACTGGGACGACTTCGAGGCGAAACTACGGCACGCCTTTGGAAACGCAGATGAGGCAGTAGCAGCCCAACAAGAGCTGAAAAAGCTCAAACAGTTTGGAAAGACGGTCGAAGAGTACCAGACCGCCTTCCTCACGTTGTCAGTGAGAACCAAGTTCGATGACGTGGCCCTCGCAGACTGTTACAAGTCTGGGCTAAACTGGAAGAACATGGAGCTCTGCTACATGACAAACCCGCCCCCTCGTACCCTCCAAGAATGGCTAGATGTGTCCCTACAGAAGGACCAACAGTTTCGGGAAATGAAATATTTCCAAGGCACTATGCAAGGCAATCGCTCTGCACCAACCCGACCAAGCGCGAATATCGCACCGGTCGGCTATCAGCCAAGGAAAGAAACTCAGCTCCCGCAAGGGGAACCAATGGACCTGTCCGCTTCCAGGCAAAGGAAGCCAATCGTCTGCTTTAACTGCAGAAAAGAGGGGCATATCGCTCGTAACTGCCCCGAGCCCCAAACCCGGAGAGAGAAAGTCCGGTATTTCGAGCACCAGATGAATCACGTCCGCGCTATGACGAACGATGAGTTCAAGGAGTGGGTCAGGGACGCCACTCGAGAGCGCGAGATGAAGGAGGATTTTGGCCCAGACGAGCAGTAGATGCGCCTGCTTCGTCTTCAAATAAGTTTTCTGTTCTGTTCCCGGACGATGGTGTGGTGGATCACGCCAATATTTGCGACTCTCATGTATTTAACGACATATCTGATGGCAATACCACGCGCACAAAAGAACAAGGAAAGCGAGCATCTGAGGAGGTTATTCCACCTAAAAAGGAAAAAGAAGAAAAACATTTCGTGATGGGAATAAAGACAGATCTTCCCATGCTTCCTATCGAGATCCAGACAGTTGACACTGGAAACAAAGTCACGATAGAGGCGCTTCTAGACTCCGGCGCCACTACATGCTATATAGATGAGGACTTCGTTAATGGGAATGGTCTGAATACTCGCGACCTCCCCATTCCAATCCCGGTCTATAATGTAGATGGAACGAAGAACGAAAGAGGCTCGATCAAACGGACCGTAGACTTAATCGTCAAAGTCAAGGATCATACGGAAAGGACTACCTTTGCAGTATCAGGCTTAGGTAAAGTCAAGATCATCCTAGGGGAGACTTGGCTTAAAATCCACAATCCGGAGATCGACTGGAATACAGGCGATATCAAGTTCACACGTTGTCCAAGAAGATGTCACGTTCGGGCAGTGCAGGAAAGGAAGGCACGCCGAAAGAAGAAGGTTCAGGAGTCAGCCAAAACTCTGAAACAAGATGACGACACAGATGGAGATCGCATCTTATGCATCATGATGGGCCCTCGAGAGGAAGAGGCAGCCATCCGGAACATCAGCCAAGATCTCGCCATAGAAGCCGAGAAGCGGAAGATCAAGAAGTCTTTCGAAGAGATAGTCCCGAAAGCATATCACCAGTTTAAATCGGTGTTCGCTAAGGAATCCTTCGACGAGCTTCCTCCGCGGCGTCCTTGGGATCACGCAATCGAGCTGAAGCCAGGAACTAAGCCATTTGCTGGGAAAATTTACAATCTGTCCCTAGATGAGCAAAAAGAGCTTGAAAAGTTCCTTGACGAAAACTTGAAAAGCGGTCGAATTAAACCATCAAAGTCACCGATGGCATCCCCCTTCTTCTTCATCAAAAAGAAGTCAGGAGATCTGAGACCTGTTCAAGACTATCGCCGCCTCAATGACATGACGATCAAAAACTCCTATCCCCTACCCCTTATTTCGGAGTTGATCGACAAACTAAAAGGCACGAAGTATTTCACAAAGCTCGATGTACGATGGGGCTATAACAACGTCCGGATAGCAGAAGGAGACGAATGGAAGGCAGCGTTCATAACAAACAAAGGACTGTTTGAACCATTGGTCATGTTCTTTGGACTGACTAATAGCCCGGCCACCTTCCAGACGATGATGAACCACCTGTTCCGAGAATTAATTGCAAAAGGGACTGTCGTTGTGTACATGGACGACATCCTTATCTTTACCGTCACACTCGAAGAACATCGTCAAGTAGTTGCAGAAGTCCTAAAAATCCTTCAAGACAACAAGCTCTACTTAAAACCAGAAAAGTGCGATTTTGAGCAGACGGAGATAGAGTATCTCGGACTTAGAATATCCTTCGATAAGATCATGATGGACCCAGTCAAAATCCAAGGAGTGGCAGATTGGCCACCTCCAAAGAACGTCACAGACGTGCGTTCCTTTTTGGGGTTCACCAACTTCTATCGAAGGTTCATCAGAGGATTCTCGGACTTAGCAAAACCGCTGAACGCCCTCCTCCAGAAAGAAGCTCAGTGGAAATGGGAAAGAGTCGAACTAGAAGCGTTTGAAGCATTGAAGACTGCAATATGCTCACGCCCAGTACTAGTATTCCCAGATCCAGAGCGACAATATCTGGTAGAAGCGGACAGTTCAGGCTATGCTACTGGTGCAGTACTGTCCCAATTACGCGAAGATGACAAATGGCATCCGGTGGCTTTCATTAGCAAAGGACTATCACCGGCAGAGCGCAACTATGACATCTATGACAAAGAGATGTTAGCCGTCATCCGAGCACTGGAACAATGGAGGCACTACCTGGAAGGCGCCAAACACCCGGTTCAGATCTTTACAGACCACAAAAATCTAGAATACTTTATGACAGCACAGAAACTTAACAGAAGACAAGCGTGCTGGTCATTGTTCCTCTCTAGATTCGACCTGAACCTCCAACACCGCCCAGGAAAGTCCAGCATGAAGCCAGATCTCCTCTCGAGACGTTCGGATCATAAAGAGGGGGTGGAAAACGACAACGAGAACGTCATACTGCTAAAACCCGAATTTTTCAAAAAACAATCCATCAATGCAGTACTCGTAAATCCGCCTCTTCTGAAAAAGATCCTTGAAGCCCAGAAGGAAGATGAACTCGTGAAGTCATGGTGGACGCTTGATGCTGGAGAAGCAAAAACAGCGTTGTTTGCAGGAGAAACGGTCAATGAGGAAGGACTGCTGACAGTAGATGGGAAAATCTACGTGCCAGAATCGTGCAGAGCGGAAGTCACGAGAAGCTGTCATGATACACCAGTAGCAGGACACCCAGGACAATGGCGCACTCTGGAACTGGTAAAAAGAACCTTTTTCTGGAAAGGAATGGCCGCCTACATTGGGAAATACGTCAAAAGCTGTGATTTATGTCAAAGAACCAAGACATTCCCGGCTAAACCCCAAGGCGAGCTAACCCCTAACGAAGTCCCGACGAAACCATGGCACACGATCTCCACGGACTTAATCACACAGCTACCTGACAGTCAAGGATACGACTCCATCCTAGTCGTGGTAGATCGCTTTTCAAAAATGATCCACGCCATGCCCACTACGTCACAAGTCACAGCAGAAGGAGTAGCACGCCTGTTCCGTGACAATGTGTGGAAACTTCATGGACTGCCAGAAAAGGTGATATCAGACAGGGGACCTCAGTTTGCCTCCAAAGTTATGCGCGAGATCAACCGCCTGCTAGGAATCAAGACAGCCACATCCACAGCATGGCATCCGCAGACAGATGGACAAACTGAGCGTATCAATCAGGAGATCGAGCAATACCTCAGACTCTTTGTCAGCCACAGACAAGACAACTGGATGAACTGGCTTCCCATGGCAGAGTTTTGCTACAATAATCGGGTAAATGCTTCGACCAAAAATACCCCGTTTATGCTCAACTTTGGCCAACATCCAAGAATGGGACACGAAGCCTCTCGTCACTCTCCAGTCGAATCGGTAGACAACTTCGTAAAGTCTCTCACACGTGCACGCCAAGATGCGGAATCAGCGTTAAGGAAGGCGGCTGATGAAATGAAAAAACACTATGATGCACATCGTGGGAAAACGCCCAAGTACGAAGTTGGAGATCTGGTATGGCTCGATGCTACCAATGTTCAGACGGGACGGCCTATGAAAAAGCTAGATCACAAGAGATTGGGACCCTACAAGGTACTGGAAGTTCTATCAAATAACACCTACAAACTCCAGTTACCCAAAACCATGAAAATCCACCCGGTCTTCCCCATTGTGAAGCTTATACCTCACCAGGCGAACGAGATCCCTGAACGCGTAGTAAAGCCTCCTCCTGCGCCGATCGTCAAAAACGGAGTAGAGGAATACGAGGTAGAAGCCATTATTGATAGCCGAAAATTCCGCAACAAGCTGCAATACCTAGTCTCGTGGAAAGGTTACCCCTCGGAAGAAAACTCTTGGGAACCCGCCACTATGATTAAGGAAGATGTGCCCCAGCTTGTGAAGAAATATCACCAGGAGAATCCCCTCGCTATCAGACACCTCGACTCCCTATTTCTACCAGTAAAAAGACTTTCGGGTCACGCTGTTCTACCTACCAGAGGCTCGGAAAAGGCAGCAGGATTAGACTTGTACAGTGCAGAGGACACCATCATTCCCCCTCAGGGAAAAGCACTCGTCGATCTCCAGATATCCATAGCAGTGCCCACTGGACATTATGGTCGTATTGCGCCAAGAAGCGGTTTAGCAGTCAAGCAGTTCTGTAAGGACTTAGCGTGACGAAGGTCAGCAAGGTCCTATCGGGATACGAGATCAACGGTGGTTCCAAAGGCGAAGCTTAGCCTGGTTCCTTGGCCGAAGTAAACGAGATTATGCAGAGCACTGGCTAGCGTCGAGCTACCAGGTTGGAGAGCGAGGAGAGCAGGAGTCGAGGCAAAGCCTCCTGGATTCGAGTACGGTAAAGTACAAGAGAACAAGCTTAAGGCTTGT
>QLPM01009924.1:0-12917 GCA_003314695.1 Albatrellus sp. MG142 | reverse complement strand
CCTGGAGCTATCCCCACTACCTCTCTCTCTTCAGCTCACATCTACCATGGCCGACACACCCTCTCCACCTGATTTGTTCAACTTCCCCCACTCATTCGTTGATGGTCAGTTGCATATTGCCTTGACAGTTGATGAATGGAATCGAGTTGCTGCCCTACCCTCACCAACTGAAACGCTCGTTGACGAGCAAACCACTGACCCAACCCTAGCCCTCATTGAAGAGGCAATACTACGTTTCGAAGCCAGAGCACATGGCCTTGACACACCACCTAACCCACTTCTGACCCTCGCTGAAGCAGCCCTAGCTGACAAGGAGACACCTTACCACATGCCCAATGACCCGGAAGACCCAGCAATATTAGCTGAAGTCCTCACCAACATCGAGGAGGAACTCAAATTACAAAGAAACCCATACCAATACCACTCCGACACCCCACCCTACATACCAGCTGAACTACCTGAATCACGCTCACCCTTGCCACCACCATCAAACCCAGTCATCCCACCGGAACACACACCATCACCCAACTTGGAGGACGATGTAGACCTGGGACCAGAAAACCCAGATTTCCCACTACTACCAGTACCACCACCTTGCACGTCTACGCCATACATACCCGTCTCCACCCCTGGACCCACCTTCAATCAGTTACCCACCGACTTCATCTTCAAAACAATTGGAGAGCTCAAGCATACCCCAAACTGTATTGAACCAGACCTAGTACTACAAGGAAGATCTTTCCTAGACGTCAAACGGTGCGCTAAGCCAACTGTTGTCGGACCACTACTCCGCGACGTAGAGATATCCCCGGCCTTCCATGAGGCTATCACCAGTTACAAGAACAGTATCAGAGTTGAGAGGGCCCTTATCCACTGTCAAGATAGAGGTCTAACCGCTGATGTGGTACATTACTGTGACTACTATCATTGCCTACGCACCCTCGACTCTTTCCTATCAAACATCGAACAATTGTTTAACAAACATACCTGGGAAGCACAAGAGGTCACTAACCGACTTGTCAATGCCAACATGGAAGCATGGATGCTTCCCTACTTTGCCACCCCCTATCACGTTGACCCAACATTGATGATCATCCCGGATGACACCTTGCTAGTACCACCCCCTCTTGTCCAGGACAACAAGGGATGGGAATCAACAATGCCCCGACAGCCATATACCACTACCCAATCTTCAGAGGAAATGGATGAAGAAGAACCTGTCATTTGTCTTAGAGGCGGTGCCACCAACTCTGACAAGGAAAATCAGCCGCACCGTCCCAAGCGTAAACCCACTCATTGTTACAACTGCAACAAGATCGGTCACAGGTGGCAAGACTGTCAAAAGCCACGCCGCCCTGATTTTAATCCCAATATCCCTGCTGCTTCCTCCACCCATCGCCAAAACTTTCGTCCCCTTACTACCTGCCTCTGTCAGAGGTCCCACCCGCGGCCCTGTTCATATAACTGTAGGTTTTGTTGTGATTGCCATGTGGATCTACGCCACGGGATCCATGGAGTAGGATGTTCCTACTCTGCCTCTGGTGCAACCACTCACGACCCTACCAACTACGAGATGAACGAGGCCGACGACTATGAGTAATTGCTGAGACAGCAATTGGGTAGAGAAGGGGTAATGTTACAATTACCAGGACTTATTTTTCCTTTCACCTTACCACTTACCCACCTTATCAGTTACCGTCATCTCCATTCCCACTTGACAAAGTGGTATTCCCTCATAATCTGTTCTATTCTTGCTATCTTGTCTATGTTTGCTATCTCTGACTCATTCACCTCACTGGATACACGAGGCAGACAGCCATCGCTTCTTTTCAGTCTATTTTTACTTGAAACTTGTCCCTACTTGTTTCACGTCTATTCTTGGTTCCTTATCTCTGACTCATATCCCCGTGATCCTATTGGAGGATAAGGGATTACTTACATCGAACACCCACGCATAGGAGGGAGCCCTGCCCTCAAGTTACTTGTATAAATACTGTACCAGATTGCGAGGTTAAGCCAAGCTTATCCTCTTGTACAATACAGCGTACTTGTCATCTGGATCATCAGCAAGTCAACTTGTCTCTATAAGTCTTCCCACTCTAGGGAGCTTATAATACTCATCTTACTTGCTCTCAAACCTTGGGCTTCGCCTGGGGCTCCGCTACTCAACTTAGGTGTTCGACTGCTTGTCTGCGTGTTGAACCCTTACACATCCCCCTTCTTCTTCATCAAGAAAAAGGATGGCAAACTTCAACCTGTCCAGGACTACCGCCAACTGAACAGTATGATGATCAAGAATCAGTACCCTCTCCTGCTCATCTCTGACATCATCAATAAACTAAAGAAAGCTAAAATCTTCACCAAGTTTGACATTCATTGGGGATATAACAACATTCATATCAAAGAGGGAGATGAATGGAAAGTGGCATTCAAAACAAACCACAGAATGCTCAAACCACTGGTGATGCTTTTTGGTCTTATGAACTCTCCTGCCACATTCCAAGCCATGATGAATGACACCTTCAAAGATCTTATTGAAACAGGCTGTGTCTTCATATACATGAATGACATCCTCATTGCAATGGAATCCCTGGTAGAACATCATTGACTCATCAAACTGGTACTACAATGCCTTCAGGATCACCATCTGTTCCTTAAACTGGAGAAATGTGAATTTGAGAAATCAGATGTTGAATATCTTGGAATGCACCTCAGCTAAGGAATCATCACCATGGATCCGATCACATTGAAAGGACTTGCAGAATGGCCAATCCCAAAGAACCTCAAGGAAGTATGAGGTTTCCTAGAGTTTGCCAACTTCTATTGCCATTTCATTCAGAACTTCACCAAAATTGCTAAACCACTCAATGAACTCACTCACAAAGACAAAACTTGGGAGTGGGGACCCAGACAACAACTGGCATTCAGGATGCTTAAAGACCACATCATGGAATCTCCTGTCCTCATCCAACCTAACACTGACCAACCCTTCCAAATTGAATGTGATGCCTCCAAGTTCACATGTGGAGGAGTCTTGTCTCAAAGAGGAGACAACAGTATCTGGCACCTGATTGCATATATGTCTGAGTCTTTCATAGAAGCTGAACACAACTATGATATCTATGACAGAGAACTCCTGGTGATTATCTGATGCTTAGAAGAATGGCAACACTACCTTGAGGGGTCCCCTCATACCATTGAAATCCTATCTGATCACAAGAATCTAGATATCTTCAAGGAAGCCAAAAAGCCATCCAGACAACAAGCCCAATGGGCTCTTTATCTCACTCAATTCAATTTCAAGATCACTCACATTGCAGGCAACAAGGCTGGCAAGCCTGATGCCTTATCCCACTGCCCTGACCATGACTCTGGAGATGCCAATAATGAAGATCAGATTCTACTCCCAGACACCCTTTTTGCTTGTACCACCCATGAAGACCTTGTGTTACAAACCTAACATCGGCTGTGTACTGCCAGTATTTTTCTTTTCTCTTTCTATCCACTCAATCACAGGTTACATACTATGTACATTAACACCCACACACATCCGACATGACGACCACATGCACATCATGCATCCAGCATCTTCCATTGTACAGAATTTTCACCTAGAACCCATTGGCATATGCCGATTCCTTTAGAACCTTCATACATGACTTGGTTATTGCTTCTACTTCTAAACCTTGTTACACTGCCTTACTTAACATGTGTTTACTGCAGATGCTGCACATCCTTCCATTTCCATCTACCCCAGAATGCCAGGTGTACTTGTATTCCTCCACTTGTCTTTCCACATGTTCCATCATACTTCATACCCCATTTATTTTCCTTACCTTGTTTCTTCTCATATTGACCCACACACACACTCTGGACATCTCATGACTCGATGCTCCACTTACATGTGGACACCACCCTATGACAACGGCCTTACACCATTCACTATGTTTCACCTTTCATTTACTGACATACACGCACTTGTATGGTATGCCATTCCCATGTACCCATAGGTATATAAGCCTGGTCCTCTCCATAGTAGAGTCCCAAGCTTGTTCTACTGTATCTTACCTGGTACTAGACTAGCCAATACCAGTCCACCTGTGTCATCTTCCTTTTGCCCTGACAAGGCATTGTCATACCTCATCCTCACCAGCTTATACCTGAACCTTGAAACCTAGTCTCCTCATATAGGGGAACCCTTGCTCATCTTAGCAAGCCACCAATGTCCCAAGTGTACTCTGCCACTTGATAGAATTCTGGCCATGTGTACATGTGCTGAACCCTTGCACCTTGAGAGGCCAACAGAATACAACATATCGATATCAGAATTCCTACAAAACATTCAAAAGGCACAACAAGATGATCCTGCACTCATGGACATCATCAGATTCTTAAGCATGAATAAAGGATCACCAATGAAGACAATGCTGAAAAAGGATTGGAGTATCACAGATGATCTACTGTTCTTCAAGGGCAAGATCTATATCACCCCTGTTGAAGAACTTCACGGTGATATCATGGCCACATTCCATGATGGACCTGCTGCAGGTCACCCTGGATGTTTGAAGACCCTGGAACAAGTGTCAAAATGGCATTACTGGATTGGTATGAGGAAATTCATCTTCAACTTTGTTGATGGTTGTGCTGTTTGTCATTCAACCAAGAACCTGCCAAATAGCCCTAAAGACCCCCTAATGCCAATCTTACCACAAACCAATGCCCTTCCATTCTTGACAGTCTCAATGGACTTCATCACAGATCTTCCCAAATCCAATGGCTACAATGCCATTGTTGTCTTCATCAATCATGATGTAACTAAGGCAACTGTTATCATCCCCTGTCATACCATGATCACTGTGGAACAAATGGCCCAAATTTACTGTGATCACATATGGAAGTGCTTCAGACTTCCCACCAAACTTATATCAGACCATGGAACACAATTCACCACTGCATTCATGTCTGAACTTTGTCACATCCTACAGATTCAACAGGCTATGTCTATGGCCTATCACCTGCAAACTGATGGTCAAACTGAATGCTTGAACCAAGAATTAGAGCAATTCCTCCATGCATACACCTCAATCCAACAATCTGACTGGTCTAAGTACCTATCCACTGCAGAATTTTTTCACAATTCCCACTACCACACCACTATCAAGATGTCCCCATTCTTCACTCATGGGTTATGAACCCTTATCTATCCCCATCCTGACTTCATCCAACTCCACCTTGTTATCTGATTGAATCATGGAACTATCACAACTCTGTGATGAAATTAAAGTGGCACAACTCCTGGCACACAATGATTGGACAGATAATACTCTGTTCCCATTGTATCAAGTTGGAGATCAGGTCTGGCTTGAAGGTAAACATCTTCACACCCTCTCACCATCCCTGAAACTCACCCCTCACTGATATGGACCATTCCTGATCATGGACATTGTCAACCTGGTTGCTTATCATCTATCACTCCCTGGTCACTGGTCCACCTGCATCCACCCCATTTTCCATGTGTTGCTTCTTACCCCTTATCAGGAAACTGCTGCACATGGTCCAAATTTCACCTGGCCACTCCTGGATCTCATCAAAGGTGATGAACACTTCAAAATTGAAAGGATCAAAGACCATTGTCTATATCATAATCAACCCCAATTCCTGGTCAAATGGCTTGGTTACCTGGCTTCAGAAAATCAATGGCTCCCACATTCTGAATTAGATGCCCATGTTTTGGAACTTCTCACTGAATTTGAATGGCTCCACCTGACCCTGGAATCTTCTAGATGCTATGGATGTTGTCATTAAAAGGAGGGGGTAATCATTCCCTTTTCCCCAGATCTTTACAGCTCTAAACCATCCTCACTGCATAAACTGTTTCTAAAAACCACCCTCCAATTCTTCAACTATCCCCAAAAATGTCCTCTTCCTCCAACCCCACCATGCCCAACCTTGATGTCTTTGACCACCTTGCTAATGAATACATCAGGAGCATCGAGAACTACTGCCAAATAATGCTTGAACTGCTTGGACACAGGTCCATCAACACATTTAGAATGCAAGAAAGGACCATCATGTACAATGCTAGAGGTCCACTTGCAGAATTCTGCACCCTTCCATCTTATGAACAAGCTGAGAGAGCTGAGAAAGCTCTGACAGGAGTAGAGGAGTGTAGGGTGAGTACTATCCCCTATATGTCCAATCAGCCTGACCATGCCCCTCTCCCACCATCTTTGCCACCTACTCACCCCCTTACCCCAGTTCTCCCTGTACCACCCCACCTATCCACACCACCCCTCCAGTCTGAGGTTCCCAATGACACCCCAGTATCTCCCCCCACACAGACATTGATATTGATCTTGGACCAATGTCACCCCCAGTAACTGATCAGGAGGAACTTTTGAGTGAGTCTTCTGGATCATCAGGTGATCTGTATGACACTCCAGACAGTCAGAATGATGAAGTGAGAGTACACCCCTGTTTTGGTGACCTGGATCCAGACTATCTATTCCATGTTCTTGTCACCTTGTGTCATACCCCTGACACCACCACTCCTGACCTGGTCCTTGCACCAGGAGGGAGGAACTATGCAAATATCATGTACAAAGTGGAACCAGTACTTGGTAAACACCTGCAGGAGAACCCTGAACTGGAGATCAACCTCCATCATGCCCTCCTTCCACCCCATACTAGGGAAACCTTCAGTCAAGCATGTCATCATCTTTGAGTTAAAGGCATCACCTATGACATCAAATGGTATCAGGATTGGTCTCACTGTGTTGAATGGCTTACTGCATTCAAAACCCACATTGACACCCTTCTATCTCAAAGGTGTCATGAAAAAGCTGAAATCACCAATCGACTCATCAATGTGGATGCCTATAGACAGTTGTTACCTTTCCTTGCCACCCCTCATATGATAGACCTTCATGACTTGCCCCTGCTTCCTTCCCAATCCCTCCTGCCTGCCAATCATCTCAGAGGAGGAGTGGACGAATCCAAAACAAGTTGACCTCATTGCAACAAAAAGATTCACTGCTGGAACTGCAGCAAGGTAGGCCACCATTTTAAGGAATGTTGGTCTCCTCTCTGTGAAGGGTTTAATACTGACCACCCATCACCACCTCCTCACTGTCATTGTCATGTTCAGACCCCCTTAATCAATCACCTTTGTAACTGCTCACACTCTGGCCCACATATGTATCAGTGCTGGACTTGTTCAGGGTGTCACTTGGACCTTTGCCTGGGTAATCATTCCATTGATTGCTGCCATAACTGTCACTCTCCCATTCCTGATTACACAGACTACAACCTCAATGCAGTGGACAACTACAATTAGAGGCTGGGACATCCTCTGGGTAACTGGGGGGTAATGTTATGATTTCTTTTCCCTTTCACCTATCCATTTCCTTTCTTGTTAATCCAGATATCATTGGACTCACTATATGTTTGATCTGTTACAAACTTACTGGACTAATTTTCCTTTTGTCTTACCGCTTATCATCCATCCCTTTTATCTGTTAACTCTTATCACTTACCAAGCGGTATTCCTTCCATCATGACTCATACTCATTCTACTTTGTTCCACACTGTTCTATATTGTCTTATCACTGACTCATACCCCTGATATCCCATTGGAGGATAAGGAGTTATGGTACAACTTACCTGCACACAGGAGGGACGTCTGCCCTCAAGTTCCCTAGTATATAACCTGTAACTTGCTGTGAGGATAAGCCCTAAGCTTATCCTCTTGTACAATCACTAGCACATTGGATCTCCAGCACGTCCCACTAAGTCTTTGCAAGTCATTTGACTTTTCTCACCTTGTCTACTCACTCTCCAACCTTGGGCTTTGCCTAGGGCTCTGCCAACTTGTCATATAGGTGTTTGACTGCTCAACTGTGTGTTGAACCATTACATTAGGATAAGCTTTCTGTCCTATTTGAAGCCACAGTGGATTATACAATCCCAGACCCACTCCCAGCAGGTATCCGCTGGAGTAGAACCAGTCAATCCCTTATCACAGGAATCAGAGGACCCATCACCTATATCAGGAATGATTAGTGGGAAACTGTTGAAGGCAAAGTACTCCACTTCCCTTCCCACACTCACAACCCTCTTGCCACATCAGTGCCTCATCTATCTCGACCACCATCTCACACCTCATCCCAGGGAGAGATTGCACAAGAACCAACCTCACCAGCAACCCTACCCTGCATACAAGAAGAATCATTTCCCTTCTCATCCTATCCCTTAGCAGCTCATCTATCTGACACTGCACAATCGATATCAACTAGTCCTATCTTTGTCTCATATGAACCACCACCAACACCACCACCTGCACCACCTCCAGCCATTTCTACAATGTCTGGACAACTGCTTCAATCAAAGGGACTCAAAGTTAAGGACCCCCAGATGTTCAATGGCAACAAAACCAAATACCATGCCTTCATGAACAGCTGTAGTGCCTACTTCATCGTAAACCCACATAAGAACCCCCAAGACACTCAGAAGATCATCTTCATCCTCTCCTATATGGAAGGAGGAACTGCAGGATCCTGGAAAGATACGTATCTTGAAACTATGATGCATACTTCCATCCTCACTTTCACAGAATTTGAAGCCGCTCTTGATACTTCGTTCAAGGACGCAAATCTACAATGAAGGGCCATGATGCAGCTCACACAACAAGACATCAACCTCATCTGGTACTTTGAACAGGGGCTTAACCAACCCCTCGTCCAACAACTATACTCCAAGGAGATCCATCCCACCACCTTTGCCAACCTCACAGATGGATACCAATTTCCATCTGTATCAAAACATGAAGAAATGTCTCACACCTACCACCACTACAACCAGGAAGAAGGAGTGACACCCTGATGACATGGATGTTGGCCATACCAAACTCAGATGCCTCACCCCCGAAATGCAAAAGAAACTCCAAGAAGAAAACAAATGCTTTGCCTGTCGAGAGAAGGGACACATTGCAAAGGATTGTCCAAACCATGATTGCTTCAAAGGAAAACCCCCTACAATGCCAAAACTCAAACTACTCAAGATGAGGAAGACCCTCAGGAAGAAGATGATGTGAAGGTTCGATGGGTTCAAACTCTGAAACAACAATTGAACCCTAAACCTCTGTCTTCAAGAATGGTTGTGGTCAAAGAAACAGACAATGAAGAAGAACAAGAACATCCACCTGAGTACACCACATAGAGGCTCAGCATACAAAATCTGCAACACCTAGTTCAAGGGTACTCATTGGAGGAGAGAAGAAGTCTCACTGGTTTGATCCTAGATGAAGAGGATTTTTGATCAGTTTGCCCCTTGCTATGTGGTTGTGAACTAAAAACATGTACCCCCACAATGAATTTTTGAGAATAACAGTTCAAAATGCATTCATGATCCCTATTGAATTGTGTGCTCATGGAGGGAAGTGTAGCTGGGAGGTAAAAGCTCTGCTTGACAGCAGGGCCACCACCAACTTTATCCATCATCAACTCATCGCAAAACACCATCTAAAACTCGAACAGCTGCCACAAGAAATCATTGTTTGAAATGTTGACAACACTGAGAACATCTTAGGACGTATCAAACACAAGGTCTACCTCTCAATGAAGGTAAATGGACACTTGGAAGTCATTTGTTTCCTTGTCTCTGACCTTGGACATGATGACATCATCCTGGGTCATACATGGCTGAGAAAACATAACCCAGCCATCGACTGGCAAAAACCTGCCCTCGTATTCACCCACTGTCCACCATCCTGCCAACTATCTCTCACCAAGAAATGGCAAGTACACGACCTCACAAAATCCAAGATTGTAGGGAAAAGACAACAGAAGAAGATGGTATGACTCATGCAACTACCAGAGAAACGATTGCCAAAGAGATACAAAACTATTGGAAGAAAGAAGAAACACACAAGACCACCACAGCAACAACCCTGGCAGCTACAGAGAACGTTAAAAAGGAAATAAAAATGCTGGAAGAACAAACAAATCCCATCCATCTATCTTCCTTGGAGGAAGGTCTTCGAAGAAACTGCCTCTCATGAACTTCCTCCATCATGCAAATGGGATCATGCAATTGACCTTAAACCAGACATCAACCCAGAAAACAATTGCAAGGTTTATCCTCTCAACCTGGAAGAGCAGAAGGTGTTGGACACCTTCCTCAAAGACATGCTTGAATGAGGATATATCCAATAATCCCAATCCCCATTCACCTCTCCCTTCTTCTTCATCAAAAAGAAAGATGGGAAACTCTGTCCAGTTCAAGACTATTGACAACTGAACTCCCTCATGATCAAAAACCAGTATCCACTCCCACTCATCTCTGATGTCATTGATAAACTCAAGGATGCTTGATATTTCACCAAGTTCAACATCTGTTGGGGTTACAACAATGTCTGAATTAAAGAAGGTGATGAGTGGAAAGCAGCCTTCAAAACCAACAGGGGAATGTATGAACCCCTTGTTATGTTTTTTGGTCTCATGAACTCTCCAGTGACCTTTCAAGCAATGATGAATGAGATGTTCAAAGACCTCATTGAGACTGGTAAAACCTTCATTTATATGGATGACATCCTCATTTCCACTGCCACCATGGATGAACACAGAGAACTCATCCAACAAGTCCTACAGCATCTTGAAGATAACCACCTCTTCCTCAAACCAGAGAAATGTGATTTCAAGCAGGAAGAGGTCAAATAACTCGGAATGTGCCTCCATTATGGACAACTAGCCATGGACCCAATCAAACTTAAGGGAATCCAAGACTGGCAAGCCCCAAAGAACCTACATGAAGTCTGAGCCTTCCTGGGGTTTGCAGGTTTCTATTGATGATTTATCCACAACTTCACTCAAATCACTCGACCTCTTAATGACCTCACAAAGAAAACATGTCCTTGGCAGTGGATGGAAACAGAAGAAAAATCGTTCCAGAACCTCAAAGCACATTTTATGGAAACCCCAATCCTCATCCAACCTGATCTGACCGCTCCCTTCCACCTTGAGTGTGATGCATCAAAAATGGCATGTGGGGCAGTTCTCTCACAGAAAGGAGACAATGGATTTTGGCATCCTGTCACCTTCATGTCTAAATCCTTTATCGAAGCTGAATGGAATTATGACATTTATGACAGGGAACTCCTTGCCATCATCAAAGCATCAGAAGAGTGGCATCACTACCTTGAAGTATCCCCCCACACAATTGAGATCCTTTCAGACCATAAAAATCTGGAAGTTTTCAAAGAAGCTTGCAAGCTATCTTGATGACAAGCTTGCTGGGCCCTCTACCTCACTCGCTGCTTTGACTTCTCTATCATGCACATCGCTGGGTAAAGTGCAGGGAAACCAGATGCCCTGTCAAGATGACCAGATCATGATTCAGGAGACCATGATAATGAAGACTGCATTCTCCTTCCCCCATCTGTTTTTGCCTGCTCCACAACTCTTGTCCTAAATGACTCTGCATTGCTCCAGCAAGTCATAGACTGCCAATCGCTAGATGGAGAAATACTAGATGTTCTCTGATCAATACAAGCCAATGCACCCAGCCCCATGAAATGTACCCTTCTCAAAAATTGGGCTGTCCATGATGGCCTCATTTTCTACTCCAGATGCCTCTGCATCCCTAATGACCTCAACCTCCAAAGGGACCTAGTTCAGCTACATCACGATACGCCCTCTGCAGGACACCCTGGACAAGTCAAAACCCTTGACTTGGTTCAATAATCATTCTGGTGGACAGGTATGTGCAAATTCATCTACAACTATGTTGATGGATGCACTACCTGTCAATCAACAAAAAATCTTCCCAATTGCCCATGCACCCCACTATCACCTATCCCACCTGAAGAAAATGCCACCCTTTTCTCCACAGTTTCCATGGACTTTATCACCGAACTCCCCCCATCAAATGGTTTCGACGCCATAGCTGTATTCATCGACCATGATGTTACTAAAGCAACTGTCATTGCACCATGTAACTCGACGATAACAGCTGAGCAGACCACCTCCCTCTATCACACTAATGTCTGGCAATGCTTTGGCCTTCCCTCTAAGCTGATATCTGACAGGGGAACCCAATTCACTGTGTCTTTCACAAGGGAACTCTGTCAGCTTCTCTCTATCCAACAGGCAATGAGTATGGCCTACCACCCCCAAACTGATGGCCAAACCAAATGACTTAATCAAGAATTAGAGCAATACCTACACGCATACTGCAATACCTGCCAATCTGACTGGGCAGATCACCTTATCAACACAAAATTCACTCATAATACTTGTATTCACTCCACAACAAATTCTTCACCCTTCTTTGCCCTCATGGGCTTTCACCCTGTTTCATTCCCTTGCTCCTTTGACTCCACCCCTGTTCCTGCAGTCCAAGACCACCTCTCTGCTTTATCACAACTCCAAGATGACATAACAGCTGCACAACTTATCGCTCATCATCATTGGATCGATAATATTCCTTCCCTACCCTACAAGGAAGGTGACTCGGTTTGGTTAGAAGGGGAGCATCTCTCCACATTCTATCCATCAGCTAAGCTAGCCCCTCAACATCATGGACCCTTTGTCATCTCCAAACTAGTCAACCCAGTTACATTCTGCCTCACCTTACCCCCTTCCTGGAAGATCCACCCCATCTTCCATGGATCTTTCCTTTCCCCTTACAAAGAAACCAATGCTCATGGACCCAACTATCTCTGCCTCCCTCCTGACCTTATCACAGGAGATGGACACTTCAAAGTCAAGTCTATTCTTGACTCACACTATATCTGGAATAGGCTCCACTACCTTGTGCACTGGCTAGGCTATCCATCAGCAGATGACCAATGGTTACCTGCTGTGGAGCTCCAATCAGCACCTGATCTAGTTGCTTCTTTTCACACCACCCACCCCACCACC
>QLPM01009911.1:0-14308 GCA_003314695.1 Albatrellus sp. MG142 | reverse complement strand
GTAAGTGGAGACCAGACCGGGTTGTGACACAGGGCAGGGCTCTCTTCTGGGTGTGGGTGTTCAATGTAAGTAATCCCTTATCCTCCAATAGGATCACAGGGATATGAGTCAGAGATAAGGGTTCAAGAATAGATGTAAAACGAGTCAGAACAAGTTTTAGGCTAAAAATAGAACAGTAGAAGCAAAGGCTATCTGCCTCATATATCCAGTGAGGTGGATGAGTCAGAGATAGCAAAAATAGACAAGATAGCAAGAATAGAATGGAATGTGATGGAATACCACTTGTCAAGTGGTGTAACGATGATAACTGGTGTAGCAGGTAAGCAGTAAGGGAAAAGAAAATAAGTCTGGGTAATCATAACACTAACCTTGGGCTTTGCCTAGGGCTCTGCCAGCTCAATCATATAGGAGTTTGACCACTCAACCCCATGTTGAACCCTTACAAAACACAAAGCATGTTGATAAAATGTCCATGATCTTCTTTATTTTGTGCATATTGCCATGCAAGGTGGAGATTTCCTGACTTGGCAACAGTGGTACAAGGGGGTAGATAATGTGTAGTCCTAATACCTTCAAGAATGATAAGATCAAACTGAATTTGGTCTGCAAGATCCTCATCCAGTGGAAGGAGAATGATGTCACATAGCACCATGTGCATCAAGTAATTGCATAGGACTTGTTGATGATATGTCGTTCGAGTCATTGTAGCAGGAGATTATCAATCCGAACTCTCTACCCTAAAGATTGGTCACGTGGAATGTCACAGAAGCACGAGACAACCAGCCAAGCGAAAGCGAAAAGAAAGCGGCTACTCTGAGCGCCCCTATTTTTCAAATGCGTCAACTTTGAGCGTACCCATTCCAACAAAGAATGCTTGTGTCTTGCCGACATAGTCATTGGGTATGTCTATTTAGTGTTTGAAGATCATGCTATGATCAATGGAGCACGCAGTTAGACTCGTGGCACTTGTGTGATGGATGTTACCAATGCTGTTGCTCGAGGACTGGATTGGTACAGTGGCTTGTCGACCTTCTCTGTGATGGAAATGGCCTCGGCCTTTCCCTCATTTTCGGCGTCGCGTAGGTCAAACCTATGTCTAAGTAGTGGCATGCCACTAGCCCACCGTCTACGCCGTGTCGAGGACCTCAGTCGTGCAATATGCTGACCAGGGAAAAAGGTACGGAGGATTTCAGTCGTGTGGCATGTCAAAGTTGTTACAGCTGAAGGAAGATACTACCATACGAAACTCATCTCAGGTATCATAGAACAGGTGAAGCACTATTTTTTTAATTTAATTTATTTCCATTACAGTCTATTAGGTTGGAAGCTTCCCTATGCAAGACCTACTCCTACGGTAACACCAGGCATCCATATATAGGTTTGGGCTCCTGGAGGTCAACTCTTCGCTTGCATGGTAGGCGCGAATGGGTGTCTCGGTTGTATCGCTCTTGGCTCTGCAAATGTCTGGGTCCCTGTGTGGGACTAGACAGAAGTGAATAGGTGGAGAAAAATGGATTGATGACACGCGAGGGCTTGCCGCGCCGGTTTGTCTGGAGGTTCGAGCCCCCCCCCATCAGCTATCCGACAGGACCCATCCCCTCGTTTGAACCTGAGCCATTGAAACCATGACTCTGCGATCAACAGGGCCATGGTAAGGGAGCTCAGTGGGGGAAGAAAAATGCCCCTCGCGCGAAAAACCCCTTATATACCTCCATCCTGCGTGATCTCCTGTGGGTGAACGAGATAGCCTTTGCAAGGCATAGTCGTAAGGTTTTGTGTTGACTAAAGGGTTCTGAAATGAAAGAGACGAGTTTAGCATCTGACGCATTATAACTAATGTAAAGCAATATAGATGAGTGACATGTACGAATATGACAGTCCAAACGCATGCAAGTGCCCGACCTGTGACTGCGACACTAACACTGTCTCAAGGTAAGGCTGGGCATCTATCTTCTAGAGCACCACCTCATCCAGTACTCAAAAGAGCATATTGTATATTCTCTCCTTATCGTCCACCATGATCACCATGGCTGTCTTTCAGCGGGGAAGATGGGGGTCAGGTAACACCAGTTAGCTTTCGCCACCCAACTAAAGGACAGGGGGGCTTCAATCTACGTGTCAAGGAATTAGGACCACACCGAGAAAATGCATTTATGCACCCCTGACTGTTGTCAGGTCGTGTGGGGCTCGGGGTCGTCCGAAACAGGAACCATCGGTTATGCCCCAGGAGACGTTCACCCCCATACTCACTAAAACCCCGGAGGAAAGATGCCACTCTTCATGGAAGCTGGCTTTGTCTTTGAGGAGACCCTGCCAGGTTTTGCGAACGCGGTATGGGATAGCTTTGCAGCCATACCGTTGCTGATGGATTAGAATGCAATTGAGGTTAAGGCGTATATTTATCATATTCACTCATCGAGCTCGAGTTTCGTTGTAGGTAGGTACGTAGTTTTGTAGGATCACATCCACACTGTATGCGCCGTTCGCAGCGGATTTTTCAGATGAAGTATAATATTCAGAAAAAACTATAGTATAGAGACGATTAGCTCCAGGAAGGCGACCATTGGTCACTATGAATGCTACTACTGCACATGCCCTGAATCGTTTTTTTAGCCTCCCTTGATGTGTCTGCCCGCTACCAGCACCGCCATCTTGAAGCCAAGTCTCAGTGCAAACACATAGGTAAGCGGCGATCACGCAACTGATAGATTGGTGGTGTTCACCTTGTTGCGTGGTCGTTGTCGGCGGCGGCGGCGGAGACCATAATGCGGGGTTTCCCAGTGGTTACGTTACTGGTGCACAGGTGATGTCATTATCGCGCTGGACAATTCACCCGTTTTGACAGCTCCGACAGCTTTCGAATCGCGTCTAGCGATGCTTCCTGATTGAGCTCATTTTAAACCTTATTTTGGTCCCCTATTGTGACTCGGCTACTCTAGTCGACCTTGACGGTGCAACCTTATCAAGGACTGCGGTGATCTTCAACCCCCTCGATACCGTCAGAGCGCGCTCCGGAGTAATATTATACATTCGCTGAATGCATTCGCCGAATGTAAGGTCAAGCTTGGCTTGGCTCTGCGAAGCCGACCCGGTGGCCGGGCCCCGGGGACCCAGGGTTTCAGCATTGATGCACGCGGCCTGTACTGTACGGGCACGCCCGCGGCTGTGTAGCGATTGATCATGTTAATATTTAATTCAGACATTTAAATTCTCCTGCTAGAACAAGCTCCATCAGCGTTTAGAAGATGATATCCGAGCCATGCGGGAGGCATTCGTCATGATGGTGCTCGAGCATCATGACAGTCTCGGGAAACAGCGGACTTCGGGGGGAGATATGAAGTCCTTAACGTCATCGGAGAGGAGCAGGAGCCGTCGATGTGTCATGGAACATTGAAAGTAGTTGAAAATCCAGAGTCACTAATGCGGAAATAGTGTCTGAGAATTGCCAATACGATAGGAACAGTACCTGATGGGCTTATCCACTGTTAATTACGTAGGACTGGGGATAGAGTCAGAAGGCGCATTACCATGCGGGAGATTTATGCAGTCCGAGGCGATACACCGATGGTTAGCTGCACATTGAAGCAAAGGAAGGGAAGAGAAACGGATCATAAAGGGAGTAACCAGATTTGTAGATGGCCTTTCCCATGGGTGTGCTGCCATAAATCCTTGAGGTTAACTTAGCAACTCTCGGACATAGCCCGGCGAGAACTGGATATTTGCCGGCCGTCGTTTCTCGCTTTTCACAGCTCTGAGTCAAGTCTACTCTTCCTGAACACTGACCACCACCGCAGCCGACAGCTTCATGGAACGTCGCAGAATTAATCGTCGGGATCAGGATACTGGTCGACCTGACGGCAACTATGCTCGAGAAATAGAGATGAAGAGGAATCGAGGAGAGATATCCTGTGCCGAGTGTCGGAGGTGCGAACGATCGGGTTGCTTAACCATGCCTGTCTTGCTGACGGCCTCTCGGTTCGGCTTCATTGCTCTATGATGTCCTTAGACTGAAGATCAAATGCGACAAGCAGATTCCCTGCCAATCTTGTCAGGTAGAAAATTATTATTTTGTCTTCGTCGTGGCTGACACATAGCTGCTATAGAGAAGAGGTTGTGCCGCCCTGTGTCCAAACGGTGAGAAATAGACGCCAACTATCGTACTCACAAATACTTATGTTGTGAATAGGAAGCCTTGCAACAGGACAAGGAACACGGTAAGATACTGACGCCGCTGTGCATTTCTGTGCTGTGTGCTAACGCTTGCCCTTAAATAGCTTTGTCATAGCAGCCACAGAACATCTGCACCGTCGCATCGCACGAATGAGCGACCGCATTCGCCAGCTTGAGGATGCACTTGCTGTACTTCAGGCCAGTCATTCCAAAGAACAACATCCCCTCTTGACAGGTAGTCTACTCATGGTCGACCAAGACAAGTCGGATGAGCCTCCACGGGAAGGAGAAGACGCAGAAGCACCGAATGACGTGGTCAATGCTTTTGGAACCATGTCCATCTCAGACGATGGTGTCTCTCGTTTTTTTGGCCCAACTGGTGGTTCTGAAGGTTTGCTGTTGGTACGCTAAATTTGCAGGTAAAACTTTCTCTAGCGCTAACGTACATGATGTGATTAGATTGACAACGGCGACCTGGCCGCGTCACCGAGTAATACCGACTCAAGCCAAAGCTCAAAGAACCCCCACCCTGAATTTGATCGTTTCTCCCGTGCTTTCCCTTTCACGCCGACGGGCCCAAAGGAAATCGTTCTCGCCTTGGTTCGAGACCACCTTCCACCATGGGATATGGCAGTATCCATATGCGAGACCTACCTTGAAAATGCTTCCTGGTTATTCCGCAGTATTTCTCGGCAACAGCTCATTGACGAGATGCTTCCTGTTATCTACAATAAACGCGCGGCCGAACCGCCAGATGATTACAGCAGTGCCCATGATCTCGCGCTTCTGTTTGCCATCTTCTCTGTTGGACGTATCGTTGACATAACCATAAGCAACACTAATGCGGAACAAGAAGGTGAACATTACAATCAGATTACAATGGCTGCCCTGTGCATTCAGCCCATCTTGGAGAAGCCAAGTCTGGTAACTATCCAGGCATTGCACGTCGCCAGCATCTACAACGCAATGTGCGGGAGTGAGGTTAGCGGTGGAGAGTCTAGCATGGAAACGACATGGTCTTTGATCGCATTGGCGGCTCATTTAGCGCAAACGGTCAGTTTCGAGATAATATTGCCTTCTTATATTTTCTCACCTTCTCATAGATCGGCTTACGTTAGTGGATTTTATCTATTCTAAGGTGTCGACGCTAAGAGACGCGCTATTCACAGACCGAGACAGTGCTAGGTGGGAGCCTTCAACCAAGGTGGTTCAAAGGCGTAGGATGCTATTTTGGGATCTGTTCATCGCCGATGCTTGGCATGTAGGTCTTTCTACCTTTCTATTTTACTGATCTTGTTAAGTTCACTGAAACGATGTGCAGACCTTATCTACAGGTCGCCCCCCTGCCTTAACTCGCTCTTATATAGATTGTCAATATCCTCAAGACGATGAAATGACCCTAAACACAGATGCAGAGTCGGAGCCAGGGTGTAAGTTAAACATGTCTTGGTGTCTATTTCTTGACTTATGACTGTCTAGTCGGTTCTTGGGGTTTCCGCTTTGCATTTGAGTGCGTGGCTGAAGTCGCTGCCAGGACACTGACAGCAACGGCACCGCGGTACTCGGACATCATGCTGCTGGATCGGAAAGTTAGGGAGTTCTCTATTCCTTCCGAGCTCATGACTATGCTCAAGGGAGGTCCCAACGTTGATCCACATTCGATACCCGTGTCGGCCTCGATGACTCACTTTGTCCTTTCCCACGCAAGGGAAGTTAGTAAGTATAGTCTATCATATAGTGCTGCATAATCTGACGTGGCGTAGTTCTCTTGTTCATCCATCGTAGCTACTTTGCACAGGCGCTAATTGAAGATCCCATCAACCCCATACGAAGTCCTTACGCACCATCGTTTTTGTCTACGGTCCGTGCAGCGGGTACAATCTTGCGAAGCGTCCGAGACCAATTTAGCATCCAACCTGCCATATGTTCGCGCTTCTGGAGCACCTGGACATATGCATTCTCTGCTGCTGTGAGCCATCTTCCACGTCGTTTCAACTTACTACTGGACCCAAGACTTGTATCACAGGTCGTGTTTGGTGTGATCGTCACGCGCGGACCTCGGTCTCATCTAGCTGCCACGGCTATCATTGAACTGGACCAGGCTTGCGACCTGTTTTCTCGAGCAGGTAAGCTCAACAGGAGGGCCGCGAAGGCACATGTAAGTCAGGTGCAATTTTCGCGGACAAATATACTAACTTCCACACAGACCATTCTTTTGCGTCTACAAGAGAAGGCGCATCGAGCTTTATCTCAGGCTCAGAGCCAAGACGCCATGCCGTCTCCAGATGACGGTGCTAGCTGGGACATTAAGCAGGAAGAAATTGGCGATGAGCTGGCTATTTTCGCAGGCCGAACCAAGGTACTACTACGGTCGTCTGCTGCGCCATATGCCCCTACCGCCACGAACAGCCAAGGGAACACAACATTCACATCCGCTACGCAGGACACGGAGCTACCGCCTTTGTCGGCGACGTACCCGACAGGACGACCCCAGCCGAACGTCCCCGTGATGCGTGAATGGGCGAACCACTCTGCAGATGTCGCAGCGTACCAGCAAGATCATGTGGGCTACTACCCGCCTTCCCACATTACACCTCCGTACGACACCATCCACGATGCAACTCTCGCCAGGTTGATCCCCGCGCCTCCCCGGCGAGAGTATCCCGCAGTGCAGGACCCTCATGGTCCATACACTGCACCATTCCCTACAGCCCAACACGTACAACTGCCACTCCCAGAACATTATTCCTTTCCTCTCCACCACCAACAGCAGACCTCGCAGGTCCCGTCGCAGCAATACTCGTTTGCGCCCCCAGCAGATCTCACAGAGCTTGGACTGTTACCAAGCAACTCGCGCCTGAGCGAGAATTGGACAACGTTTATCCAGCGCTCTGGCCTATATTAAGATAGTCGTTCGTTTCATTCCAGACATAGTGCCTCCGTAGTATGGACTTTGCATGCATGGTTAATATTCTGTTTTAGCTATCGTATCAACTACGATATTATATTATGGCGGCCCAAGGGTCGGGACCTTGCCGTGTCATATCTCATCGCTGTGCTACTGTTTGTCGCAACGTCTTCCCTTCGATTGCAATTGTCGCAAGGTTTCTGTCAGGCTTAGCAGGGTGTCCTGATGGATGACATCGGCCATCATGATATTTGGAAGGATTACAGTAATGACATCAAGACATCAAGATTGTAACGAAGGGCAATACAGAGAAGAATGAGGGACGTAATGATGACAAGTTGAGACATAGGATAGCACCACCACCAACTCGAAATTCAAGATCAATGAACAGGGGGAACAATGATATATAGCGTACGCGGACAGTCTGAACAAGTAGCCACAAACAAGAGTATCAACACAATGGATCGACCGGCAGACCAAGAGAAAAAGAATGAAAAACGGACGATGATACATGCGGACAAGACGGAATATATAGAAAGGAGACAGCACGGCCTCGAAGACAAAAAAGGAAAGTACGTCGGCATCAAAAATAGACCACGCCGGATTCATTCTGGCAACTTCAAGGTATCTCCTTCGAATAAGACTCTTCCGCGATCATGCAGCGTTTTCGCCGCACGCGTCACCTCCGCGGTGTCGAAGTCCTCGTGTTTATCTGGGGGCATGGCAGAGTTGAGGTATGCCACGAGCGCAGCCATCGTTAGGTCATCCGAGGACTCGTACGTCGTTTTGAACAGGTGGGAGACGGAGTACATGACAAACTTCAGCCTGCAACACCGCCCATGAGCAAAGCATTGAATATACCGCAGACGAAGAATGCAAGCGTACCTTCCCCCGGGTGAGTCTAGGTCTGCGAACGAAGCGGCACTGTGTTTCGGTCTGCCCCTCCCATTGTTGCGCTTGCCAGTGTCCACCTCCACCGCCATCGCCGTATCCTCTACTCCATCTGCATCGGCCTCACCCGCCTCATGGTCTTCCACCTCACGTTCCAGCAAAGTATTCCTGCGCTCCTCCTTTCGCCGCGCCTTGGCCAGACGTCGTTCCTCACGCCGGCGTTCGCGTTCCTCTATATCCTCGAGGCCTTCTACACCCTCCTCTGACTCCGGCTCCTCTTCTGAACTCTCGCCGTCGGAGGCGACCGTATCGTCGATATCCGTAGTATTGCCTCGCGCGGCCTTGCGTGCGGCCAACTCTGCGCTCTTCTGCGCCTTTTTCTGTCTGTAGACGTGCGCGTGCATGCATCAGATGTCTGTTCCGGTTAAAGCAAGGGCAAACATACTGTCTTAGGAGACATTTGCCTCGATGCTGCTGCCAGGGATATGCGCAGTAGCTGCTATCCTGTCGCAACTGGACCCACTTCTGACACAGACTACAAAACACGCGGTTGGGCTCGACCTCGCCAATGAGGGGATCAGAGCGCAGCTGCGCGGCACGCTGCTCGGCGTTGCGTCGGCGCGACTCGTGAGTCACACCTAGAGCTATCGCGCCATCCTTCGGCGACCCAGGCGACGGCGAGGCGGACACATCTGCAAGAGGTGGTTGGGAATCTTTCTCCTTCATGGTTTTAGGCGTGCGGGATGGGGGAGGCGCGGAGGGCCCCATAGGGCGCGGGATGGCGGGCATGGACGCGAGGGCCAGCTGATGCTGCGATGGCGGGGGAACACTAGGTTGCAAACTGAACTAGGAGTAGAGGTCGTAGCGGAGATACCGACGTACTTTGGCGCGGTAGATGTGGTCGCTGACCCTCCAGACTGTTGACAGGCGGCACGGTGCTTGCCCCACGACTTGACAGCTTGATCATCGGGGCCGACGGTTACCCACTTGTTGCAGATGCGGCAGTGGACGCGTTCGTTATCGAATTTCTTGACATCTGGGTCGTTGGCAAAGGAAGAACTGCGCTCCTCGTTGTTCGAAGCTTTAGTGCTGCACGAGGCGGCTAAGCCGAAGATGTCGATGATAAAGCGATTCATTAAACTCACCCTTTCTTCGCAAGACAGCTCTTTCGGTGAGCATCCCACGGTATGGAGCAGTAGGTTGAATTGGGACGCAGCCTAATCCACTTGTCACAAGACGCGCACAAGACGCGATATGCCTCGAATTGGGCGACGTATGGGTCCGAGCGTAGATAATCGATCCTCTCTTCTTCTGAGCGTTTCGCCCGGCGCCTTTTGTTTGGTTGGGTGCTGGAAGTGTCGGCGGCTGAGTCTGGCGGGAAGGACGATGGGTCTGGGGGCACGGACGCCGAGTTTGAGCTATTATTGAGGAGATTAAGCGAGCAGGGTCACGGAGAGATAAATGATGGGGGTGGAGATGGAGATGAAACGAACCATTCCAACCTGTGCGCGTCCCAGTGTTTGGTCGTGAAGCCACCGGTGTCTTCGTCTCTGAAGGACACGGAATCTCCACACGTCTCGCAGCTGATGTGACCGGACTCGTACTCGGACGGAAGGGCGTCCTCGGGTTGGTTGGCCTGCACCGGGTCGGCAGAGCAGTCGTCGATGGAGTGGACCTTGCGCTTCTGCGGAACACTGGCGGGAGCTCATGGTGAACCCTGCTGAATATTAAATAAATAAAGATAATGAAAACATACAGGACCGGGGAGGGACCAGGGTCGAGAAGTGGCAGGGTGCGCGGGGTAGATCTGGGAGGAAGAGGGTGAGGAGGCACGACGGGGTCGGGAACGGGGCGACTTACTGGACGTGAGTCATGGGACTGGGGGGAAAGGAGGAGATGGAAGTTGATGTGGGGGAGTGAGCTGGCGAAATATGAAAGGGGAAGTTGGAAATGAAAAAGCGGAAAATCGAAGAAGGAAAAGTGACATTCAATCATAACATTTCGTTTCACACTCCGATCTCTTATGTTTTCCAATATGTTTTCTCTCTTGCGCCGGCTATCCAATCACTTTCAAAGTTCCGTGACGTTTTTCGGTTCGATGTCACTCGAATAATGAAATGACTTTTCTTTGCCCTATCAATTTCCCATCACGCCCGTCAATCAGCAATTCCAATAACAAGCGACATGCCAGTGCGCTCCTGCTAGCCTGCCCGGCACTCGTCCTTGTCCTTGTCCCCCGCCAGCACTTTATTAATGAGCCCCGTATCGCAGACTCCGGAGATAAGATAAGATTAGATACACGAAGCACAACTGCTTACGTGTCCGCCCCCGTCGCCATTCTTCCAGCACTCCCTCAGTCACGGCAGCCCTCCTCACTACTCCAACATGTTGTGAACGCTGAACATCCTTCTCTGCCACCCCATCTTCTTTCTCTCTCCACCTGTCTCATCTCCATGCGGCCCTACTTCGAGACCGTAAAGGTATTCATTCTTTTCCTTCTTCCCACCCTTTGCACTAACAACGGTCTCATGACCAGTCATTTGCAGATGTGCCCGTAACCGAACATGGTATTGACACTCTCGCCTTCCTGGAAGCTTCCGATGGCCTAGTTAATATCTTTGGTACGTAATCCATTTTCCTTGCACATGTTTTCTTCCAGAATCTCCCTCTCATCTTTCCGCCAGATCTCTTGGGCAGTGGCATATTTGGCTTCGTCCAGTCAGACCTTCGCAGCAACATAGCCGTGCGCTGAGCCCTCACCCCTGCCTCTACCTACATTCACCGTTCCCTAGGGCGTGCGCGAGCGCTACCTCTCGCACACTACCGTGTCGCATACTCTCGAGAAGCTCGTCATTGCGGAGGCCGGTGAGGGCTCACGTCGTAGCACCGCGTGCCTCGTGCGTCTCGTCCGGCAAGTCGCACTAGCGCCTCCGCTTCTTACGTCCTTCTCCTGATGTCTGTCACCCAAGTGGCCTCTCCTTCACTTGTAAGGCCCTCCAGAATATGCAGAAGGATACTGCCGCCGAACTCCATGTCTGCTTCCGTCGCTCCTACGACGACGTGCTGTCGCACCACCACTCCTTCGTCATTCGCTCCGTTGTCTCCGTTCGTGCCACCTCGCCCTCTCGAAGCTTCAGCTACACTCACTCTGCTGACAGGTCGCCATCAGAGCCGTTCCGCGCCGAGATGACTTCTACATGCGTATCTCCCAGGGCGGATCCCTCGAGAAGCTCGACGCCGAATTGGCCAAATGGCTCGTTGCCCTCGACATCATTATCGTCCGTATCTCGGAGTTTGTCCATAGCAGAAGTTACGGGCGTGTTTAGCGCCTCACCCCATTCGATTCATATCGATGCATTAACGCTTTCTATAGTGGTTCCCACACTCTTCATCTGATAGACAAGTTTCTTCGTCTCTTAATATACCAGTCAATCCTCATGTAGGAGCGCTGGGTGGGAAGGTTCGGTAACGGAAGTGAACAGTGAGCCCGCTGCATGTCTACAACATTAATACCAGCAACAAAATATCGCCGCAGATCCCCGACATGCCAGGCTGTTAACAGTCACAAATTACAACTGGCCTGTGACAATAGTGTAGACGTGTCTGGCTTGTTAAGGTTACAGGCAGACATGACTGTACTTGGCTACCAAATAGAGCTCCCAACGTGTGCCGTATGAGCCGTATTGGCCCACTTCTCAAACCGTTCCGCGTCTCTCCTGGCGCAAAGTCCATCTCTGGTTGGTCGTGCAGCAGGCGTACAATGAACATAATTTCCTGCCCCCCCCCATCAGGACGAAGCGGCGCTTGATACCTATATAAACGCACAGATCTTGGCGGCGGTGTGAGATGTCAAGCGCTGGATCAAAGTATGAAGGGCAACACGAGAGCTTATTGAGAACATCATGGTCGTTCGGTGCGGGGAATTGTTGTGGGGCTGGGTGCCAGTGCTAGTACTGGATAGTAAGTACGCGGTAAGTCCGCGCGAACCAGCTGTGTGGCTTCGGGGAAGCGCCAGTAAGGCGCCTTACACTAATACTTTGGTTAGCCCTCTTGTACCGCACTGCCAGCGCAAACATCCGCACGTGATGCCCTCCAACAGGGGACGAGAACTGGGACGAGGATGTCATTGTCAGGGTGAGTGTAGATTTGACTCGGAGTATAGGCATAACGCATCAAGTCAACTCACTTCGGTGCGGCGCTGATAACTTGGGAGTCGATATCATCCTGCACACCTTCGTGCGGGGAGGCCAAAGCATTCACTATTGTCTCTACGCAACCATGATCGGCACTTGCATAATCACAGCAGACTGACTCAACAAGCGAGGCCAGCGCACAATGTCCTACAGATAACAGTATAAACATTTTACCGGTCTGAGCACGCGTCGATCAATAGTTACCAAAGTCCTCAACGAACACACCCAATAGTATCCAAACATGCGGAGGTCCCCTCCCGTCATTATTTGCCTGCGATATTTGTCCCGAACGCCACGCTGCCTCAGCGCTCAGAAGCCCCACAATCTGCGCATGCCGCATATGATTTAGGAAAGTAATATGCACGGATGATGCACCACCGCGGTTTTGAAGGCCCCACCCAGCCATTGTATCCCGCTCAGACATGGATGCACCAAGATCAGCAACTTCATGATCGATAGATCAGATAGACCAGAAGAGGCAAGCGCTTGGATGGGTAATTTGTCTGGCTCATCGTAGAATAAGTACTGTAGGAGTGTGACGTTGTTCTGGGCAGATACTAATATCGTTTCGGCGATCGCCATGCCTTCGTCACTGCGCGAAGGACTTTTCATGGATAGTGGGTTTCCGAAGCTACAGCGTGAGATGATAATCCACGCTGGCTCTGCAGTTCACGACAGTTGGATCGACGCAGGCGGCACGTGGAATGTCGGATGCTGTGAGTAGCCGCCAGAGATATGCTGCTTAATGCCTTATCCTTCTCTGCAATCATCTCGGCATAATCAACATCGAATACTCCCATCCCAAATCCCAAACAAGGGAGACCCTGCGACAACCATGTAGAAACAGGTAAACAATTTTCCAATGCAACAAGTATATTCATGCTGTGTTGAGTGCTAGTACCATAATATGATGATATTGGCACCATCGCGCATCACTCCGTGCCAAAAACTGGTACCCAGTTCGCGCAAGCATCCGTGAGTGATGTGCTGATTCAAAAATAACCAATTGTTTGCCGTACTCGGTGATGACCGTGGTGTCTTCTGTCTTCTCGAAGTCACCTTACGTGGACAGTATATTTGACGCGCGGGGCGGTTCCGACAAGAATTCCACAATAAGGTCTGTGAAGGAGACTAGATTTCCACCACCGAAATTGATGTCGACCCGACGCGCTGTCAGGTACAAGTGATAATTTGGTAGTGTGCATGGCCTTACGTATGAACGCACCATCATTTCATGGCGTCACCGACCAGCCGAGGCCCGAGGGAAACGGCGAGCAGGGGAGTTATGTGTCAGGTACTGTAGATGTAATGTTTGCAGTTCCAAACAACTTTGCACCTGAAAGGAGACTGAACTATGGGCGCACCTGATGACCGCCAGCACAGCAATCGACCCGAGAGGGATCAACGAAGCCAATGGAGCCACTTTGCAGGCCGTACTGCGCGTGTCTTGCTGCTGACAACTCAGATAGGCGTATTAGGGAGCATGATTGGGTATACCATTGTGTGAGCCGACGGCCAACCATACAAGATAACATCGTGGCACAAGGTAGTCAATCGTATACATCTTCGACCTTTCTGTGTGAGGGTCGACAGCGGAAACAAAAGCGATCGCGTGGACTGTAACCTGCGTACCGCAGGCTTCCATGCTGACTCTTTGCCAACGTAGCTTGTGATCAATGGAGATCAAGTACGAGTAGCACAGTCAACATCATGGTCCAGTAGTGGCAGCTGCGTGATCACAGGGTCAGCCTCTGAATCGCGCTCGTTGTCCCGGCGGCGTTGGCGCCAATCTCACTCTACTAACGCTCGTCGACGCAGTCCCTCTTTGATTGCCACCACGTATCGAACGTTGCAATCTGCAACATTCACGAGAACGAAGAAACTTGAGACCTTTACTCGGCATGATGGATCCCGATTCCCACCCGCCGTATATCGCCCCAGTCCCGCCGTATGTTCCCCGTTTTCTGACCCGACTTGTGTATGTTCAAACTTACCACACAACCTCCTCATAGCATTCCGGTCCAAATGCCGTCTGTTGTTCTCCCAGATGCTAAGCCCATTGATTATCGTGTGTTCTGACGCATTGTGTTGCTGGCAACAGGGAACCCGAACATTTTGGTCCCAGCCCCGCCGCTCCTGCGCCTCC
>QLPM01009903.1:0-11383 GCA_003314695.1 Albatrellus sp. MG142 | reverse complement strand
CATGAAAGGGGGAGATGGGGACGGACATGCCGTTGCATCCTCTTTCTCTGCCGACGACGTGCCTGCAGACGATCCTGGGGCCGCACTTGGGATGTTAAAGATAGATGATGCTGCGGGTTGTGGTATTGTCGCTGGTTGAGTAGAAGTCGTTGCGGATGCTGGGGGAATACATTATGTCGAAGACGGAGATAACGATGACATAGGAAAATAGTACCTGCGGAACCATCCTTCTTCTCCTCGGGCTTGCCCTTGCTCGAAGTCAGGTCACCGAACAATCCACCTGTTGCTGGAGCTGTATAACAAGTGACGTGTCAAAAGTACTCCTAGTCTTTGCGCCATAGAATTCTACCTGCGCTGCCACCCGTCGAAGAGCCCTTAGCAGTAGTAGAACTACTATTTGACAGCGAAAACGCGTCAAATGGTCCAGAGGTAGAAGCAGTGGTGCCGGTAGAACTTGCTGGCGCATCTGGCTTTTTTGGGAACAGGCTGCCTCCAGGTAGCGTGCTGAGTGGAGCGGAGGAGGACGTCGCGTCACTAGGCTTAGGCGGCAAACCGAGGCGTGAGGCCAATGTTTCGCCAGCACCACCAGCAGAAGTCGAAGCCGTAGCTGTGGACGCAGGAGGTGTGCTGAAGACTTCACAAGAGTTAGGTGCTTGAAGAACTGGAATTGAGCCAGACAAACGAACAGTTGGACGGTGCTGGCCTGGCTGTTGTGGCGCTCTGATCAGCAGGTTTCGCGAACAGGCTTCCTCCAAAGACACTGGGTGTGCCCGTCGTACCCGTTGCACCAGAGCTGGGAGGTAGGTTCCCAAACAAACCACCACCACCACCACCACTTGTACCCCCTCTACCTAATAAAGGATTGCTGCCTGAGCTCCCGCCGCTAAATAGAGGACTGATTGCCGATGTGCCTCCAGTCGACACTGGGTTGCTAGCAGCATTGTTACCGACGTTCGCAGTACCAAATACAGAGTTTCCTCCAAATGCACCGGCACCTATGAGTTACATAGAGAAGGTTGGGGCGCAATATTATGATCAGAGGTTAGGCTACCATCATTGTGAACTAGACCGTAACCGTACTGCTGGTGTTGTTCGCTGTGTTTGTTGGATTGGAGGCGGCGCCGAACAAACTTCCCCCTGGAAGAGCACTCGAAGCTTAGGGAATGGTATTAAAAGGGACAACTTCCGTGATACTGGGTATGTATACTGACCGCCAAATACAGAGCCGCCTGCAAAGCCGCTTGGTGCATTCTGTGCAGCCGTCAGGTTGCTAAAGGCATTGGGAAGGGGTTGCGAAGAGTTATTGGTCGAATTTGAAGTATTCTGGACCGAGCTACCAAAGGTGCTCATGGCGGAAGAGGATAGATACTCAAGTCGTTTATGTTCAGTTGAGTGCCACAGAGTCGCTTGTGGCATCAACACAGGAGCCTCAGGCGCGTGTAGTCTCCCTCACGACCCCGGGCCTTGTACCCAAGGGCGTGTGCACGTCTGAGTTGTCAGTCCAATAGAAACACAAGCATCAGATGCAATCATTCACTACTCTAGCTTAAGAGATCCTTTCTCGCCTTGCAAGCCAAAGAAGGAGACAAGAGGTAATGCTTTTGCCGTTTCACTAGCAACTACAACAGTCTGTCATCATGATGTCAGCCGAAATTCCTCAATTTCCAACTGCCGAACCCGAGTAACTTTACACACAGAATCCGTGAGTCCATCCTTGCGACAACAGATGCCTGAGACTCCCGAGTCCTGACATGTCGAATACAGCTTCTCCCCTGGATATGACAGTCCAGCTTCGATCTCTTCAGTCCCTGCGGGATGGGACATGCATAGTCACCCCCAAGGTTGGATTTACTTCTCCAATGCTGCTCTTCATGCAGTTACGGAGGAGGACATGAGAGTTCAGGAAACTGTATTCCGTATGATTTCCTATGTCTCGTCTTACTCGTTGTCCCAACCAGACGAACACATAGAAATTCTAGTGACTCCTGTGTCGACAAGTTCGGATCATACTTTGACTCTTGTGGTGAACCACCTATACCACATTACCTCGTACCGAATTGAGGAGGCGAAGACCGCAAATGTCAATATTGCTGAGGCCTACCTTTGTGGGTGTTCATACTGGGATGCTACATTTGTTGCATAGACCCACCCTGTTTTCTATGAATAGCAAGCAGACGTCAGCGGCTCTATTGGAGCTACGTTCAGCGTCACCATAACCATGTCCCAACTCCCAAAGAGGCTGAAAGAGAGGTCATAGACGCGTTGACTTGGTACCTTGTTGGTAAGCCTTCGTTTGCTTGACAAGTGAGTTTGTCCAGAAATACGATTTCGCCATTGCAGACAGCTTGATTAGTGCCGTACGAAGTGTTGTGCTCTTCTCAAAGACTGAATGCGAAGATCTCCGATCACTTTCACGCATACGATGTACGTCATTTTCTCTTCTCGACTGTGACCACTAATGTCATGTAACTTTCCGCATCGCAGCCGACTCCAACAAGAGTTCCGTATCCCGCACTATTTTCTTGGCGTGGATTCTAAGGGATATTTGTACGGTAGGACGAGAAAGCTGTATTGACTCTAGCGCTGACGGTGTGTTTGATAGGGAGCTTCCGAGATGCTGAAGATTATGGCCATTACACCCGTCAAGAATCAAATACCATTCGTGCGAACAGAATGTCACCAGGACCGCGCCCAGCACCACCAGCACCATCTTATATAACTATACTCGTCAATAGCATCATCAGATTGCTTTTTTTGCGATCCCCCGAACCTATATCGCCTATGTAGAGCATACAAGCGAATGCCAAGGGCGCCTCTCCAGTACCCAAGTGAAATGGGAGAATTATATCCAACGCCTTGTTCAAGAATATCAAGATTTTATGCTCATTATAAGTGAGAACACATCTTGGCCTGAGCTTCGCTTATCCAAACTTATGACGGAAGGCGACAGTCCTTCTCTCGTGCGTCGCGTCTTTGACAGGTCGCATTCGATGGGCGATCGAATGTGAGCAGAGTGGCCGTAAGATTTTTGGCTATTCCAGACATTGGCACAAGTAAAACAGTCGGTATAGTGTCCGTCTTTTCTTCATTGGGAAGTTTAATAATCGGCGTTTTCTGTGTCTGGAGACACCAAGCCAATACAAGGCATTCTAGTTTGGTGAGCAAATTGGCACGCTTCTAACCACTGACGCGACAGTCGTAACAAACATCCGCCTTCAGTTTGCTTACCTTCACAATGCGCATCACGGCTCACTTGGGCTGGTGCGGCATCTATATTTCTAAGCCTTCCTGCTGTCCTGCTAGTGTGGGGGATCTTAGCATTTACTATGCCGTTTGTTGCGTATGCAGCACAAGGCGCGGACAGTGGCAAACGCGGAGGCTCTGTGCCACCGTGGATTGCTCTAGCCGTTTCGTTTGTCATTATTCTCTTTGTTGTGCACGGCTTGTACACGTTCGCATTGATCTGGAAGTGGAGGAACCGCTCAGACCATCAGAGATTGAAATGGTGGAACTGACATCCGTATTATTCAGTATCCATACACTAGCCTTCAAACTGACCTTACTACTTGTACAGCCAACCGTTGCACATTATGAATGTTTGTGTGTGCTACAGTCGATGGATCGACATAAAATGGACGACTATCTCGAAGCATACAAAGCCTACACTTCAACAGCCATGGGAACAAGAGGCTGCTGTTTGTTCGGTGCACCAATGACCTCAGTTCCTTCCCAGAACTTGGGCAGTTTGTCACCTGGCACGAACAACCGCTCTACACCTTCTTTTGTGATAACAGCCATCCGTATCACGCCCCCTGATGATCCATCACGTGCCATTGCCAGACTCAATGCTGAGTAGAATCATGAGTCAAAATAGCGCCGCGGCAGAGATGTTCAACTTACTGTTCTTCACGAACTCAATGGTCTCATTTTTGCTCATTCCATCCCGATATGTCGCATCACAGTAACCGTAAACATACGTTGAGCCAGAGCCACCGATGGCCCAAGGCTGACGGAAGATACCACCGCCTACGGGAATGTTATACACACTAGGCCCGACCTCCTTGTCCCATCCAGCGACGATGATACCAGCGGTGAGAGCGTCCTTGTTTTGATAGCACATCTGCTGGAAGACAGATGCTGCAATCTGAACTGAAGGCGTTCCGTTGTTTTGCCTGTCGCAGACAAATTGACCCGGAGCAGAGGAAGAAATAGATGACTACGTACGTGTACATTTGCAGGTAGTAGTGGACGAAATCGGCGACGGCTTGTGTATCGGCTGAGGAACCGGATCGGCAGCAGTAGATGCGGTCGTGAACATATGTTAGTTTATCTGTAACACGATTGGCCTATCGAAGAGGCAAGTAAGATTGCGCGTGAGACAGACGTGGCTGCTGAGCGTACAATGTAGCTTCCTGTCGTCGTCCGACTGTCAGCACCAATAATCACACCGCCTTCAAATTGGACGGCCATAATGGAGGTCTGTAAATGGGCAATTAATCATTGAGGTGGGTGCACGAGAACTTGAGCGACGCACGCCGAGGTTGACCTCCCCGGACTTCAAACGATGCATATCGATGGACACGGATTCCATGATGGTGCTAAAGGAATGGTAGATGATGGTCGAATATGGTAAGTGCGGACGAATACTACTACTTACATAGTGGCGCTGGAGGGATGACGCGTCTATCGTCTAAAGCACACGCGTCGCACTACCATCTCTGTCTGCAGCCTAAGCATAACAATAACTTACCCATCCGCGACCCTCTGTCGCATGATGGCATCTCAAATAGTCAAGCCTCTGTATGATGAACTTGTGCGCGCATTCGACGCGAACCATCTACATACATGTGGCAAGTTTCTGATGCGGCTGAAGGTGCGCACTGTTGCGCATTCGTCTGACATGCAGGATTGACAAGGACCGAGCAGATTACCCTCATCGAAGTAGGGTTGCTATACCCTCAGGGCGAGCATGGATTGGAGGATCTGGTAATTGCTCGTATGTATCTTTATTCGTGGCATTTGCTCGACAAACAGCTCATTGTTCCGACCAGGTGACATACTTGAAATGGGGGCGTTCTGGAGTATTAGAACAAAGGATGTCCCCTCATTCGACCGATACTTCTCGCAATTACAGACATTTTATAACGACTACAGGTCAGATATGCTCCAGCCTAGTTGCTCCCTTGCATCTGACATTGATCTCTAACAGCTCCGTACTCCCGTCATCTAAACGCGAATACCCCATCCGCGGCTTGAACCTCATCCGCCTTCTTATCCAGAATCGCATTGCCGACTTCCATACCACTCTGGAGTCACTCCCATTGCCCGCTGATGAAGTTGCACTTAACCCGTATATCAGTCACCCCGTCAACTTGGAGCGGTGGCTGATGGAGGGCAGCTATAGCAAAGTATGGAATGCACGGGAAGAAGCGCCTGCAGAAGAACACAAGTTTTTTGTTGATAGTTTAATTGTGACAATCAGGTCAGTATCTCCACCTACTTGATCAAAGGCTTGGTCTTAGTCTCCATACAGGAATGAAATCGCAAGCTGCGAAGAAGCAGCCTACGAAAGCCTGCCTTTGAAAGATGCTGCAACTCTTTTATTTTTCAAGTCTCAGACAGAGTTGCTGGATTTTGCGAAACAAGTAAGCACTCCCTTATCGTTGATGTCCTGTGTACTCACGAACCCCCACAATGCCTTACAGCGAGGGTGGCAGATAAATCTAATGGAAGGGACGATTACATTTGCGCGGAAGGGTGAAGAGAAGCTTGAGCTACCTAAAGATAAACTCATTTCCAATAACCTGACATACGCTCGTGAGCTCGAGCAGATTGTATAGATCATATTGTTGCAACGACGCTTCGAACCATCAATTACCCTCTTGTCCTGTTGTGAGATTGCAGAATTGACTTGGGAACAAGAGAATGATTATGCAATTACAAGAGTACATTCAGAAAGACATTAATCAAAATTCTCTAATGCGTCCTTCGCCTTCTGTTCTGCCTCTTCCAGCAAGTCTTTGGGCACAGGTACATGCCGTCCCTCTGTCTCATCGCCAATCCATGACATCTCCAACTCCAACTCTTTCTCCTTGGCATCGTCATGTACAAGATAGATGCTATACATATTATCAGTCTTCGGACGAGTGGAAAAGCGAAACACTCGCATTCTTGCTGCCTCAAACACTGCTTCCCTTGTCGTGAGCTCAGATAGCTTGAGCTTTTCCAGCTCAGTCTTTGCAAGCTGCCTCCCTTTTCCGACTGCCGCGCCGTGATATCCCTTCAAGACAGAGGGTTAGCAATGGAAGGATATACCATGAACAAGTCGAGGCTCTGACATAATACACGCCGCTAGGCTCCACGACGTAGAGAGAAGGTCCATTCTTGTCTACAGTGCCCAGGATTGTGCTGATTCCGAAAGGCCGAACTGAAGAATACAGGGTATACACTTGCACATAGAGGGCCAATCGATCTACAAGGGACTGACAATTATGTAAGAGGACATATAGAATCCAACGAAGCAACTGTACAAACCCGCAGTGGTGGAGGTTCTCGGTGAAAGTCACGGTAGTTTGACGCCTCGTCTCTTGCCCGGATGGCAATGTGACGACCATCGGCGAGTAAACCTGACGTAGCCTGACAAAACGGCACGACCATAAACACACACTACAATTGCAGGACTCGCCGTCCACACTGTACGCACTACGCCAATATGCCTGTCAATTGTCTGTATGCGTCTATTCGCTCCTGGTACCAATAGCTTGGAATGAATGAGCTTCTCGACTGCGAGGACGATGCCGTCCTTGACGCGTAGACCAATAGCCGTTCTAAAGCCATCTTCAGATAGTCATAGAGGCCATAAAGAGTGCGAAAACATACCCTGAGTTTTCCACCGCTTTGCTCGCATACTCCACCTGAGGTTATCGTAATGCGCGTTCACTCGGTTAGATATACTAGATCTGACCTGGAAGATACGACCATCGGGAGAGTATGTACTAGCAGAGAGATCGTATCCTGTACCGATCGAAGTCATGACGATAAGAGCGAGGTGGGAGAATAAGAGAAAAAAAGCTGGTGGCCGTAACTTGCTGAAGACGGAAAGCGAGACGCGCAAGCTCAAGTACGCGTGGGAAATGTGACTCAATTCTGACGCGTCGTAGCAACCGCGCGTGTACGCAGTCAAGTGTCCGAGTTCCCCGCCGCACAATTCTATCCAATGGAACACGAAACTGACTGGAGCACCGTCTTGAATGACCATCCCATCTTCAGTCGCTCTATAGGTCCTTCAGATTTCATAATAAATCAGGCATCTCTGGAACTCTCTACTAACACCCTCAGAAGCTTCACAAATGTCGATCCTGAGAGTGACAACCCTGCACCGTCGGGACGGCGACAGACAATGGTTATAAAGGACGCGGAGCTTATCGTTGCGGTGGGTAGCGAGATTCGTGTCGCCGCGCTGGGAACAGCCAAACTTAGCCAGAGTTCACGGAAGACATACAAGGTGAGTGTTGTGGCCGATTACCTCGGAGAGCCTATGCTTGGCCACTGACCCCTGCCGTTTCACTCTAGGTTCTTCACACTCCCAATGTACAATTTGAGGTACATCAGATGGCTCTCAGTCCTAGTTCTAAATTGTTGGCCGTCGCCGGCGCGTTTCAAGTTGCTGTTGTTGTCTTGCCGCGTCCTGGCTTCACGAAGCTAATCCCTACCACTATTGACTGCAAGTATGCCCCTGTTTTGCTCGGCGTGTCTTGTGAGGTAATGATGTCTTCCTGTGCAGGTCGATTCAAGTAGGGCAGTTTCATCATGCCTCTACTTCCTCTGCTCCTGTCGCGAAGATAGAATGGCACCCGTGGGGGGAGGCTGGTTCAACGCTGTTAGTCATGACGGTTGATGGAAAGCTTCGGTGTGTATTGGTTGTCTTCTTTTGAACTATTGTTTTCAATCATTGGGCCTTGCAGCGAGTACGACATATCGATTGACACCGAAGAACCCCAGCAAGTCCTTTCTTTCGTATCGGAAGCGAGGTCCAAGTCATACAATACTACGGACGCCTCGGAGCGCGAAGTCGCTTCTTTCGCATTGGGTAAAGGCAGAGTAGACTGGGGTCCGCTGACTGTTTACGCTCTGATGAGAAGCGGTGATATATTTGCATTGTGTCCATATATGCCCAAGAATGCGTAAGTTCTAATTTTCTTCCGCACCAACAACGTCAACTTACAATAATCAGTTCCGTTCCATCATCATATATTCATGCTCTTGACTGCTTCGTTGCCGTCAAGAAAGAGTATTTAGCCCAAAACACATCTGCAGAAGCTAAAGATCTTTCGATGACCTATGATTACCAGCATAAGTACATCAATGCACTACTAAAACAGGTACCGCCAGAGATGGTGTTTCCAGCGACGTCGCGGTCTATCCTGATCCATCCTCCAACGACAATGAGAAGTCCTCCTCTACGTCAAGGGCCCTTTCTCTTACAGCCATCGCCATGTATGATCGAAGGCAGTGAGGGTGGTGATGCCACCGACGTCATGTACCTGGCATTTGGCGGCGATGAGGATCGTGACGACGAAGGCGAGACTGAACGCCTTGGTATAGTTGCTATTGCATATCAAGATGGTAAAATCGACGTCTGCCTCGACGTGGATAAGATTGAGGCTCGTTGGGAAAACAAGCATGTAAGTATAGTCGAGAAATTAGTTTTTATGTCACCCATTTCTAATTGTTGTGATTGTCATCAGCATAATAATACAGATTTGCCCATGTTGGCTGTATATGAGACAGTCGACTTGGGTCTCGTTTCCTTACTGTCAAGTCCTCAACTGCCATTGTTGGATCTGTTCCAAGGAAACCATCCTGTGTTCCACGCGGACCCGATATACGACGACACCGTCTATGTGTACCATGCATTTGGAGTTCATGCCCTCAATCTAGAGCTGCCGCAGCGTAGTCTAGGTGCTGCTCTTCGTGGGGACAGTGATGGCCCCGGTGATTCTCTAGTGAACGCTCTGGAAACCCTGGGAAGCACAGATGTCCGGCCAGTTGTGAGCACCTTCTCAGTGGAGCGCAGGTATGTAGTTTCTGACAATATCTAAACCGCAAGACTCATATTCGAATCAATGCAGAGCATCAAACCCCGTTGTAGCTGTCACTGTGCCCAATGACGTGTATCTCACATACGGGATTTTTATCTTAACCTCGGCTATGCGGGTTGTTTCCTTCAACTTAAACTTGCGATCGTATTCCCCCCAGTCACATGCAGAAATCCTCCCAGAAGCTTCAGAGGAACAAAGTACGAAGTCGCTTTTAGAGCCGGCAGAAGGACCCACAGCCTATTTTTCCCTACTAGGCGACAAGGCCTTCGAGCCGCCAGCGATTTTGTCCAAGTCATCCGGTTTACCTCATAATCCTCGTCTTACTCTCCCAGAATCACAAGTGTCTAAGGAGTTCCGCTTGACGCCAGATACACTGCGATATCTCGGCCAGACGGTTGAGCGGTTTACTTCCCAGATACATGATATTCAGCTCGCGCATCGTGCGAGTATATCTCGCTCGGCTATGCAGATGCATGAGCAGAAACGTCAAACGGAGAAGTTGGCAGAAATGAAGGCGTTAATTAATCAGCTCAAAGGCCCGCGACAGGAACGGATGGAGGAGAAATTACGGTCCATCCAGGTAGGGCAGACTACTCTGCTATCTCGGCTGGATCGTATCCTGCAGGATCTTATGAAGGGAGCAAATCCAGAGCTGAGCGACTATGAGACGAAGTGGTTCGAGGAGCTGAAGCGGATGAGGGAAGAAATTATGGGAGTTGGCAGATATGATGACACCTCCCTTACGGCGCGTGCTTATCTGGTGTGTTCTTCCTGCTCATGAACTTTCACTGTATGCGATTAACTTTTCCATCCTCAGCTTCGACGCGAGTATGACCAGATGATGCCACAGCTGAAAATTATGTCGGAACGAGAGTCTAAACAGACTAAGAACATGCAGGAAACGACTCAAGGGATCGGTCTATCACGAGCGTTCGAGTTCGAGCAACATTTCAACAAAGAGTGCGCCATGATCTTTCTCGCCTAGCATCTTATTTCATGTCAGAGAGCTGACTGGATGTTAATAGGCGGATTAAATTGCAAAAGGTAGAGACGGAACTGTTGTACCTAGCATCGCAGCTTGAGGTTCCTCTCAGCCGTCCTCCTCCTCTACAAGAGGGCATTATAAAGCTTTAGATTTACCTGTCACGGGCTGTACGCTCATGTTCTGTCCTCGCACGAGTGTATTTTATCCACGATCGGAGTCGGCGCTGGTGTAAGATATCAAGAAAATAGTCTGGACAGAAAGTAATCGATCTTGCAAGTCGATTCAAGTGACTATGATGGAAGTTTATAATTGGTGCATCGTAGTGATACAGTATGGTACAGTGTTATAAACACGATGTTTCAATATAGTTTGAAAAAGTGGCTGATAATACTATACAGCGTGGCTAGGGACCAGTACGGTTAAACCGGATTGAAACTGGATCGCAACCGCGGGATTTTAAGGCGTCTGTTTATCCATGGTTTCTATCCGTTCGGTTACGGTTCATCCGTGGTTTAAGGCCAATAAAGATAGGTAAAATATAATGAATGGCAGTGATTGAGGCCAGAACAGCACAAGAAATGTAAATGTCTTCCATGTAGGTAGTCTTCTAAATGCAAACAGAGTCCATTATGAAGACTGTCCAAATCATCATTGGAGGTTGCATCCCTTGCCATTTTTCTCTCTACTATTATTATTATTGGCCTTCAACATGTTGTGTTGAAGTTACACATTGGGTAGTCATAGTTTCTGTAACAATAGTCACAGCGGATATTGACGAATACACTATTGGATAGTGACAGCGGATGGTTGGCCGACATAATATTAGTAATGCACACTATAGTGTCCGCCGACATCTATGAGCTATGTACTAGGTAATGACCATTACACCATAATTGTAGTATATAATGTATCTTGTAACATGTAATGATTCTAATGTGTCAGCCAACACTTGTAAGAATATAAACAAGCGCGCGCGCGCGTGGAGTCGAACAGTCGCAGTCGCACTAGACGGCGTACGTCTCAGCTTCGCGATAACAACGGGAAGACTCCAATGTATTTACCTAGTCGGCATATGTCTAGGTAGCAGAGTAAATACCATAGTAACAGTAGAGAAGTAATATACTCACCTCAGCTTTGCAATAACAGCAGGAAGACTGAGGTGCTATGAATTGAATTGTACTGTACTTATACATAATGCTTATCTAGTAAATCCAATGATAGCAACTGAGTTAGAAGAGGATCAACCCACAGTTTGTGTGTCATGACTCCCTTTTCACCCTTATTTTATACTCATTTC
>QLPM01009774.1:0-12319 GCA_003314695.1 Albatrellus sp. MG142 | reverse complement strand
GGACGAGCATGCAAAGTCGCTCTACCGCATGGTGCGTCTGTTCTCAGAGCTACTGACGACACACTCTTTTAAACATTAAATCAGCCCATCCCGCTCGCTGAGATAACGGTCAAAGAACTGTCATCGCGAGGTGCGTCTTCCTTGCGACTGCCTTCATAGTACTGAGTATCGAGTGTTGGCCGTGTTTCTCCCTGACATGCATGGTGACAGACGACCACTCGTTCCAGCTTGTCATGGCCTACCCCCGCGGGGGCGACAGGATCGCGCTTCGTGCGGGTTCCGCGCGTGAATGTCACCTCTGGATGGCTGACATCGACATCGCGAGCAGAAGCTGCAAAGATGCAGAGCGCAATGCCACACGAAACAACCGACCAAGCACTCGACCATCACGATCGTGACGAACATTTTACCTTGATATTGAGTTGCTTTTGGACAATATTCAATTACGACTTAGACTTCTCGATTTTTGGATACTGCAGGTCGTATATCATCTTTTTTTGATTAAAAGAGCTTTCTCTCCGGTGCTAACTTTCATTCCCTTTTTTTATGGTATTGGAATAGTCGTTTCAACTGGGTAACTTGGGTCTATATATGTTTGTAATATGATAAATATTCATGGATCGCACCTCCCGGGTCTGCATGTGCCATACCGTACAAGTTAAAGTTCATTGGACATGTGACGAACGGTTCAGTCATGTTTCCCATGAAAGACCGAAAGGTTCGCGCAGGGACGTCAGCTCCAGGGTAATTAAGCACTAGTGATGCAAATATCGAGCATCGTAGACTGTAGATCTCCGCTCATAGAAATGAAATCGGATCACTGGAGGCGAACTCGAAAACATCCAACGTAGGCTTTTGTACCTGTTCCTTGTGAATGTACTCCAGAGGAAGATTCTCACACGTTGTGTATGTGGTGCTCTCAGATGACCCTTCCCTTTTACTCCAGAATATGCACGGGCGAGACAAACCGTTTTCCATTGGCTACATACGTTAAGAATTGATCGAGCCTTAGTGGGAGTCGGAAGTCACATCGTTAAAAGTATTACCAGGCTAAGATCAAAGATAAAATAATGCATACTACAGTCTAAATCTGACAAAAAAATGGAAACGATAATGTGAGTGTGGGGATGTAGGACTGTAGGATATATATGGTTGGTTACATGGGAGATGCGAGGCTGAAGATGAATGCGAACAGCAAAATGGCGGGAAGATAGCTGCCGCGTGTGTCAGTGAGTTTCCAATCTTGAAGAGATCACGGCTGAGCGACGCGGATGTAGGGAAAGACTCGTTTTCAAGAAATGCTGTCCGTGTTCGTGAGAGATCCGGGACATGTCCGCGACATGATGGTGCGTGGTGTTACGACGATGCCGATCTGGGGGGGCTGGGACGGGTGACTGCAGCTGGCGGCGCGGCAACTCCCCATCTAGTGACAATACAGTTGAATTCCCAGGCGAGGACGGCCTACCCAGGGCATCGATGAGCGTGCAACCAAAGTCACCGATATTGATCGGCACGGACAACCTGTAGGAAGACACTACGCTGCGGCCGAGGTTGTGTGAGTTGAGGTTCAGAGTTAATGTGACACAGCGGCTCAAGGATGAAACCTGGGAATCTGAGATGGGACATAGGAATGGGGAAATTGAGTGCATGAGCGACGAAATAGGATAGTGCTGTTTGGTGGGGACGTGCAAGGCGGGGGTGATCAAATTCTTTGGCGGACTGCCGCGTATACAAAGACAGCTGGCAATGTACATGTATGCGAGGCGATAGTGCTTGTGGCCTCATCGGAAAAGCCGAATAATATGAAGACGATGTGAGGAAAATGGTAAACGAGTGGTCTAACAATGATCCGGCAGCGAATTTCTCATACGTTAATAACCACTCGTGAAGCGGAAGATGCGAAATATACGAAAAGTTGGAGCCTTTTCAGGGAGCAACATCGTTCTCCACGGCGAATGCCATACTAATCGTATTCATTGGAACGGTGGCAACCACCGCACTAGCAATAGCCATCAGATGGAACTACTGGCTCGAGTTGACATATGGGTTAGCCGTGAATATCTTATTGAACGCTTGCGATGAATGTACGAGTTCCTGACAGTGAGCACTGTGGATTTTTCAGAAATGGTGTTCCACGCACACGTTGAAGACCATACCACAATACACCGTGGTCACCAGTCCAATAGCCACAGTCAAGAGCAAAAAGGTAGGAAAGGTGTCCCGAGTGGCAGGGTAACACCCGATGCATTCAGGATTTCAAAGCGGAAACACTGGACGATATATGCTGGCGGACTCGAGGATCACCATGTGCCGATTAGTGGGGAAACAAAACACACATAAAATCATCTGCAGTACTAGGAAACCGAATGCCGAGTAAGAGATCAATGATCATGTCACAACGCTTTTCTGCCCGAGTGACGGTAACTATCTTAATATATGGGACCTTGTACAAAGGACGGTTGATGCAGAGACCCGCTACCGGAATTCCAGCCTTGACCCCCACTGCAAACTTGACATCTAGATGTTGCCAATACCTGATTCATATGATGAATCCAATAATCAGAGAGGTTAAAACCATATGCGTGGTGCGCAGACAAGATATAACGATTATGACTGGTTTCCATCACGATAATGATCTGGTTCTCATTGATTTGATAGCCTTGAACACGTTTTCGACGATGATTTGTTCAAATACTGCATCGCTGGCTTTCTGGTGCATGTACCAGAGCGTGTCCCTGAAATGACCGGCGCCCGTAATAGTATGGGTTTCGATAGATGGGTACTCATCGCTAATCAAAGAGTACCACTAGCCCTCTCTTGTCTGATATACCTCTCTATGTATAATCGGAACGGCAGGAGGGTGTTAAGGCTGATCTGGACTGGACGTTCGATACCCTGAGAAAAAAACAAGGTTGCAGGTAAAGAAGGAAATTCCTGACACCCTCCCCCAGCTCATAGAGACTGCGCCTAGGACGAACATAATGCCAGTGAGCGGAACAAAAAAAGAGAATGTAATGGGTTGTATATTCATAATGCAACCATTAGGGTGACCATTATACTCGATCACGCTAGGCTGGCACGGGTTTGAAGCAGGGCAATTACATGCGCCGTCACCAACACAGCGACAGACACCGGCGTCATTGCTGTATCCGACAACCGTTGCAATGTTGCATGTGGTGCTGCCAGCGATAGTATGAAGCGGGGACAAGGTTGGACGTTCACTGGCGGAGCCTTGATAAAACCCCGAGCTCTTGACGGACCTCCCCTTGACCAGAACAGTGACCGCGGATCGTCGCCTTTCTGCAATGCTGCGGCGTATACAGGTCAGGGTGGCATGAAGTAAGGGCCTTTTTTTTTTGACAAGCCGCGACATAGGAGTAGTTGAGTCACCGCATGCATCCTCCGAAACAGATCTCAGGTGTCGAGACCTGCCAGCGCTCCACAGTTAGACCATAGTGAGGCCGTTTGGTACCTGCAGGCGGATTGTCATGAAGGAGACGTCTTACAGAGCAGGTGCGAGGATGAGATGGCAACACATGGTGAGCCAGTGTGCGCGCGGTGCTGGTTTCATCAACGGATAAGTAGTAGCCAATAAGCAAAAGGGAAGCAGTGTTCAGGTGCGGAACAGTTCTTGGCAGCAATTCCTCGTGGACTTTAGATGGAGAAGAAACCGAGTGACACGACCGCACTTCTGGATACCATAGCTACCTGGTGCCAGTGAGATCTCTGCTGCCGCCCTAAATATTGACCGAGAGTAAACCTGGTAATGATTACGATCTCGATGGCTGGGACAACGAGAACGACGACCAGCATCCATTTTCACTTAGGAAATAGATACTGCCAGCAGTACTTCAGAGTCACAATTGTGAAACTGTAGTATACTAGTAGAACCTGCATGAGATCGAGTGGCACAGGGAAGACTCAGGACAGAAAAAGGACTGGACAATCAGAGGTAAGGACGCCTTTTGCTATGACATGTTACCGTTCGACGTGCAGCATGAGGTCAGTATGCACAAATCATTTGCGGAGGGAGTCATCGATCTGGTGACGCTTTACGTCGAGGATTCAGCCTTACTCAAATACTCGGCCGTGTTCTCTAGGTCTTTCCGCGGCCTTAGGACATCGTTAGGAAGGCTAGGAGTTGAGTAGATGGAAACGGCGGCAAGCAATGGGGGCACCATAAGGGACGGGAATAGGGGCGGTCAACGTAGTAATAGGGATAGCTACCACTACCATCGCATTGGCAGAGGCAGGCGAGGCAAAGGCGGTGGGAGCGAGACCGACGATGGTAGACCAGGGCGAGTGGTGGACATGTTTACATTGTAGTACAATGTGCAGGTGTGCAAGTCTCCATTGTGGGGCAAGGGCTGCCTGCAGCCACAAAGCAAGGATGGGACCAGGCGAGTAGAAGATCAACATGCATGGACAACATATAAAACGGGCACGATTGCACTCGATTCATATTGTCTGTATACGCAGTTGATGCTACGGTGCGCGAGGATCTGGGAGACTTGGGGTCACGGTGAGCAGGCAGTCGCTGTGCATGCCCGCCCGCTGCAGGTGCATTACAGATATGAAACAGTCACACGCGGTGCTTATTTCGTGCCCTTAGTGCACGCAGGTAAGACGTTTATAAAGGCTGTGGCGACAGCGAACAGGCAGACGGGCAAGGCGGCGGTCCTAAACGATCTCGCCAACGCGCAGCAGTGACAGCACACCTCCTTTTCATAGCGGGGACAGGAGATGCAAGGCGGTGGCGCACGGTGGAGGCGAGTAAGAGCGCAGCGAAAGCCTAAGAGGCTGTTGGTATATGGACATGTGTGATTTGGTTGTGGCTGCCTGGAAATTACTGGGCAGCTGTAGAATGTGGAAACTCCCCTTAATCAAGTTGGAAACTTGAAATTTTGGGGACTTGGCGGCGGGAATACCTATTGGCTTGGATAGTTGGATTGACAGCCCCTGAGATAGATTTAGGTGACAGAATCGAAATATAATAGGCGTGACTAGTGCGTGACTGCGATTGTAAACGCCTTGCCTAATTAGACAAGCTCCCCAAATCTCTTTAACGACCTTATTACTTCAGTTCCAGATCAAAGTGTGACAAAAGGGCTCTTTCTCATAAACAACTCTCTCATAATGGTTCGCTCAACGCGAATTTCCAGTAGCGGGCCGGAATACGAGGCAGAGATTGATAACGAGTTCTCGAATTCAGGAGACCCGGAGGTAGGTAACTAATAATACTTTTTGTAAGGAGAAATTAAGACAGTCAAGCAGCCTGGAGACTCAGAGGATACATTCAATCAAGCTTTATTTATTGAGGAGGGGAAACATGCCAAGTTTTACTTCTACAAGATTCCTGATGAAACACAGGAAATGCTTCGCGAAAAGATCATGGTGCGTTCTTCGTATGTTCATCGTGTCGTGATCGTGGTGGAAACTGCCAACACCGCGTGCCCTTGTGTATGAGTGTCCCCCATCGTATTGATACACCCCTGTTTAGACACGTGGTGGCGTTGTTATCAACGTGGAACATCAGGCCGATGTCGTCCTCGTAGTTCAGCCAAGACACTATGAGTACTTGCAAGAAAAGTACGATGCATCGCGCATAACCTGGGTCCATTATGCTGGGTTTGTCGACCGCTGCATTGCTGCGAACCGATACTTTCATGACAGTGCATTAAATCGACAACCTGTTCACGGTTCTGGGGGCCGAGCGTATGTGGTCTCTTCAATCCATGTTACCTGCAACTGACATATCATGCAGACGTGTGGCGTTCACGGACGATGACGTTCATCATCTCTGCAAATGGCTAGCCCTTCGTATACCTCATAAAAACAACGGTGGCAGGATGGGAAACAAGGTGTACATGGATTTGTGCAAAGAGGCATGCAGGTTTGGTCACCTTTACATACTTTTTGTGCTGACCACTGCTGTAGCCTACATTTGGACGCAACAAATGGGCGGTCCGTCATCCTTGGAGGTCGTGGAGAGAACATTATAAGGTCAAGCACGAATTACTCGATGCTCTTATCGACAGTTATGTGAAACTTTACCCGCCTTTGCAAAATGGGAAGGGCCAGTATCAATACAAGAGGCCAGATAAAAGGAAGGTACCTCAGGTTCCTAGAGTAAGCTCGACGCCAGAGGGTGAATATGATTTCGATGGTCATGAACTCGAAGGCGAAGTTGAGGAACCTGGCGAGAATGACGTGGTCGACCAGGAGCCTACTGAGGGAGAATGGTTCGATTTGGGAGAGGTGAGGGAGGTGGAGGAAGGTGCTGAGGAGGGTGCTGAGGAAAGTGTTGAAGAGGGTGCCAAGGAGGGTGCTGAGGGGGGTACTACAAGGGCCGCAGCCGCCAATGGGAATCGTGTTCCCACTACTCCAGGTTCGAAACGCCGATTACGGTATGTGGAAGGGGTGTTTGACCGGCAGCCCAAACGTCAAAAGAAACGAAAAATGGTATGTACTGGTAGTTATCCGCGTCCTCACCCTGGTTTTCTGAGGACATGATCGCGATCACGTTTATTTAGAACCGACAAGCGATACAAGATCAACAACGTTTACTTGCGGATGAGCCTCTCGAATACGATGAGCATGGTGAATTCGATTACCCTCCAGATGGTGGTGCTGTGGAACGGTATGGTTTCTCTTTACTTGCAATTGTTCTGTTTTTCTCATGAAGTAAATCAGGCCTGCTGCGGGACCATCTCAGACTCGGTCAGCATACAGACAGCAGAAATCGCAGCGGCAACGCGTCTTCAATCAGCCTGCACACAAGCCACATGCTATTGCTGAAAGTTCACAGGCCACCCTCATTAACACCCAGCCTCGGCTGTCGGTTCGGTCAAACGATATACAACCCAACACCGAAGGGAGTCACGAGGTCCAGTCCCCGACGCGTCCGGTCAACGAGATCCAGCATTCGCATGTTGGACGCTCTGGACTCACTGCAGCGCCTCAGCCTAACAGAGCCATGGTAGTGGTCAGGACAATGAAACCATCTCTGAAGAAAGGCGCGGCAGCGTCAGATAAACTACCCACGGTCTCCTTACAAGATGAGCATGCCATGAATCAGAATAGTGAAGGTGTAGCTACGTCCTCTCGGAAGCTGCGACCGCGCAAAGGCAAAGTGAAGGAGATGGTATCGTTTATTTCAGAACAGGAAGCTGATGACGAAGATCAGTTAGAAGTACTGGACGTTCTGGATGACACCACGAGGGAAATCGACGTGGTCGAGGCTGACCTTCAGCCTGAAGATGGTTAGTGCGGTTCATATCTGTTCCCGATTCATGACTGGCTGACTTGTTCCTAGGTGGCAGTGGCCTTGATGAAGACGACAGGATTCTCTCCGCTAAAATCGAACAGACGCTGAAGAAAACTAGCAAGTTGGGCGGTGAAGATAGCGATGCGAGCGATGCCGAGGAGGAGGACTTGCTCGCAGCCCTCGCTCACGAGATAAATTTGGGCTCGCCGGCGAAGCCCCGAACGCCGGTCTCGATGGCACAATCCGGTAGAACGCTCCGAAGTGCAGCGGCGACTGCAACGATTGAGAATCGCGTCGCGGCCATGCTGCCTCCAACCGAACTCCCTTTTGTTCGGGAGTCCTCAGTGGCACAGCAGTTCCCGTCTCCAAACACGCGCGCAGCACGGGAGCGGGAGAGAAGGGACAGAGTGGCGAAGGAGGTGCCGTACATTCCTCCTGTCGGAACTAGAGCGCATCAGTTTGTCGCGCGTCAAGGCGCTACGACACGAGTCCTTCGTCCAAGGTAGTTTATAGTAGAACATGTTCGAAATTCTTCTATCTACGTGGTATCCTTGCCAAACTATTTGAACAACCATTGCTAACTACGATTCGATATCATTGTATTCTGTTGTAACCTCATTTCTCACATGTCCGAGGCATAGACGCGTGTTACTTCAAGGGCAGACGTTCTACATGGGATGATTAGTACTGTATGGGTTGGCCAGCGATACAGTTCTGAGTCGGTGCGCAATCTTTAGCGGAACCACTTTCAGCCACAAGCTGAGCCAAACAAACATTCCCATGTTCTCAATTCTCATTTCCCGACCAACAACTTGGCTGCTGCTTTATCTTGCATATCTGCAGCGTCCTATCTCCATCTGTTTTGTTTCTTCTTCTCTTTTATCTTTTTCCTATCGTGCGGTGCCCCGTAAAACCCATTTACTACGTTCAAGCGATGACTAACATATCCTCAGGCTCTAAGCGTCCACACGAAGGCGGTGGGGAACCCGAGCATCATAAACGACCAAGGGAGTCTAGAGAGGTACATCTACACTCTTCGAGGTCCAGACATAGATCCGAGCATGGTCGTCGAGGGCGGGACGCCGACCGCCGTAGCCACGAATTCAGCAGGGAGAGGGACAGAAGGGAGTACAGTAGAGAGCGGGTTCGACGAGACCATAGCAGAGAGAGACCGCGGCCAGATCGTAGCAGAGATGACCGTGAAAAGGACAAAGACCGTCGTTATTCTGACCGCGGCCGCCGTCATACCCCTGTATCTCCTCGCAGCTCTATTAACGGAGCCAGCCACTCATCAAAAGGTCGTCAAGACTCTGACAAAGAAGAGGGCGAGTAAGTATCGTAATCCAATCCTGCGCTGTTGAATACTCTATTCTGAAATCTTTGATCATTTCAAGGATATCTCCCGTTCCATTTCAGAATACGACTAAGGAGCGTTCTCCACCTGCGTCCCGGACTTGTACCACGTCGTCGTCGTCGTTACCAACAAATTCAATCACAGCTGGGACTGTCCCACCGACAACCGCGCCTCCAGGGCCAGAGCCGGAGCTAGATCTTTCGACTTCCCCACCTCCAGTTGACTCCACGCTAGCTGCACGTCGCGCGCGACGCCAAGCCATCCTCGCCAAGTACGCAGGTGTAGCAAGCGTTACAACGGCTGGAACAAGTCCTAGTCCGGGACCAAGCAGTGCGGTCCAGCCGCCTCACGATATGCCCTTTGTTTCTAATGCCGAATCATCTCAGCCTCACAGTATCGATGGCATGCCAAGTGTGCCAAGTGGACAGGCAGTTAGTTCTTCTCGTACGTTGTTTTCTTTTGAGTTGTAGTTTGCCTGATGGCCATCTACAACCTAGAGCGAGCCCCGTCGCTGTCCGCATCCCCTACACCGGATTTATTTGATCTTGCAAAGGATAGTGAGGAAGGTGATGCTCAAGCTGAAATGCAAGCGCAGGAGCAGCGCGACGGTGCGCATGATCAGATCTCTGCTGCAGATTACGATCCTAGTCTCGACCGCCGGGAAGACGAGCAGAAGCGGGTACTTGGTGTTAAAAACGAGCACAATCGAGAAATTGAAGTGATCGAAGAGGAGGACGAGGACGAAGAGGACCTCGATGATATGTTCGCCGTGGCTAGCAGCCCAAACAGAAAGGTGAAGAAGATGAGAAAAGTTGTGGTCAGTCCAATTTGCATACTTTGCTGAACTTCTACCTTCTCACGTTAAATACAGAAGAAGACTGTGGTCCCTGCACTGATTACTACCACACTAGACTCAGCAGCAGATTCTGAGGGTTATTATCAGATTATCCTCGGTGAGCAGCTTGACGGCGGACGATATCAAGTTTTTTCTTCCCTTGGCAAGGGTATGTTTGCAAACGTCGTCCGAGCACGGTTGCTCCAAAGCGATCTTGGCGAACCTGGAAAGGAAGTGGCGATCAAGATAATTCGCAGTCAAGAGTCTATGTACGCTCTATTTATCGAGCGTTTTATCATTGACTGACAGTGATTTGCAGGTTCAAAGCAGGTCTTAAAGAGGTGCAGATACTGAACAAACTCCGACAGGCGGATCCGGAAGACAAGAAGCATGTGGTACGGTTAGAGAGGACGTTCGAACATCGCGGCCATCTCTGTTTAGTCTTCGAGTCATTAAGGTGAGTTCACGAGGACCGCTCCGTGATTTAATTTTTTAACAGTGATTGCACATATAGCATGAACCTTCGTGATGTTGTAAAACGATTTGGTAAAGATGTCGGTCTCAACATCCGAGCGGTGCGCGCATATGCTCATCAGCTCTTCCTTGGTATGAGTTTGCTCCGCAAATGTAATATCATGCATGCGGACATCAAGCCGGATAACATCTTGGTACGCATCTACATCTGCAACCGAGACATCTCCAGTATTGACTCAGTTTTGATCAGGTGAATGAGCAGAAGACGGTTTTGAAGCTGTGCGATCTTGGTTCTGCGTCGGACGCATCAGAGAATGAGATTACTCCATATCTCGTTAGCAGGTTCTATCGTGCCCCAGAAATCAGTTCGTATCTCCCTGCCATGTGTTGCTGATTCTGCTACTGACAGAATGTGATTAGTTCTCGGAATCCCATACGATCCCGCCTTGGATATATGGTCGATTGGCTGCACACTGTACGAGCTCTACACGGGCAAGATCTTGTTCCCAGGTCGCTCTAATAACCAAATGCTGCTGCTTATGATGGAACTCAAAGGTCGTTTCAATTCCAAAATGATCAAGAAGGCCAAGTTTGGAGAGCTGTATTTTGACGAGATGGGAGGCTTCCAGAGCGTTGAGAAGGATCGTGTGACGGGTGGGGTGAGTGTTGCCCGTAATTACAGCATAGGTACGTTCAGCTGATGCATTGTCTTCTTAGGACGTTATCCGGAAGGTCCATGTTGCAAAGCCGATGCGCGACCTGCGCGCACGGGTAATGCCAGCTGCATCTGCGCAGTTGAAGGACGATGAACGGCGACTACTCACATCATTCGTTGATCTTTTGGACAGGTGTCTGGCGCTTGATCCTGCGCGGCGTATCACACCTAAGGAGGCGCTAGTTCACTCATTCATTAGAGGTTGAGCCCAAGCCGCATGTTACATCATTCATTACTGTATATCGATTCCTGAATCTCAGTGTACTTTGATCATGACGCATACACTACCTCATTCCAATCTCTATTTCAGATTATCCTCATCCACATGTAACGGGTCGCCTGCAGCAATCGTCAGTGCCAGTGGTTGTGGGAAGGTGTATGAGCGGAGTCTTCCACCGTTTTAGGCGAACAAGTAGACCGCAAGCACTTTCACTATCCATTGGCATTATTGATAATCTAAATGGACTCATACATTAGGTGCTTGTCGGTACTTATGATCCAATCACTCAGAGGCATTCGCTGGGCACACAGCCAGGTAAGAGAATATACTCTATTGGTCATTGGCGGTTATAGTACATATTTTACGGACGGCTCGGCATCTCAGGACCTCTTCCTTGGACTATATACATGCGGACGCCGGCTCTCAACAAGAAAGGGACAAGGAAAGAGCATATACGTAACGTAACTACCCGTATCCATGGATCCAAGCCACCCTGTTTATCCACTTGAAAGTGAAAGCGAGTGAATGAGCAGAGGGGGAGGCCTGGAATGGACAAGCAGCAGGGGCTGTCGCCTTTCCGACTGTGTTCATCTTATCAACAGCCGGTCCTCCCAGCACGATTCTGCAGGCTGCACTTACATTTTCTGCAACTGGCAGATGATGCAGTTTTAGGCAATCAATTGTATTTGCATCTGTGGACTCTTCTCTTCGATGTTGGATGCTGCACAAGCTCGGCTCTCTCCGGGCATTACCTGAGCCAAGTGCGGTGTGTGACCTGTCACAGTAGTTCAGTTCAGATACTTATGACGAACGCGATAGGCAGCCGGCGTGACGTTATATCGAGAGGCTCCAACCAATTAGAATACGTATATGAGAAAGTGATATTTATATGGTAATTGGTAATTGGTAACAAATTAACTAATTATATTGAATATATGAAAAAAATAGGTATGAAACGAAAAAACCGACATTATGCAAGATTGTAAAATCCATCGTGCAGCCAATGCCTTGCACACATAGCCTCAGTAACCGTCTCCGCCTTGAGTGAACCTCGCAAGTCTGTACAAAGGTGCCGAGACTTGGAAAAAAGCATTTCGACGGAGACGCAAGAGCCTGGAATGGCGAGAAAGTCTCGAGCCATGCGCGAAAGTATTGGGAAATCATGCTCGTGATCCTGTTGTGAATGCAAATGAGTACGGCAAAAACTTGGGACCAAATTGCTGCTTACCTTCCACTATTTCAAAGGGTCATCTGCCTTGCCAGGACCACCTTGACCAAGTACAACATACCACTCATATTCACTATTCTCATGCTCCTGCATCTAGTCCATCATCAAGCATTGCAAGTTCCAAAATGAATGAGCTGTTGGAAGCCCATGTTGAGATGGGGGCCTCAATCGGGGCACGTGTTTGGCCTGATACTGATGACTAGTGTGAATACCTGTTGCATTGCAA
>QLPM01009721.1:0-15612 GCA_003314695.1 Albatrellus sp. MG142 | reverse complement strand
GAAGCTTTAAGGTTAAGCTGAGTCTCAATAAATGTCTGTAAAAGGAATGTGCTTATATAAGAATGCTCGTCGTGAATATAGAGTAAAAGAAAGTAGAAAATAGACGGTCCTGACAATACCCCCTTCTTAAGGTGAGTCGTCCCAATGAACTCCTGTGGATCCAAATCCACCACTGCCTCTAGCAGTATCTTCAAGAGAGTCTACAGCAACAGCTGGATAAGATGCAATAGATTCGAGGATGAATTGAGCGACTTGATCGCCAATAGAGACTTTGAAGTCATTTGAAGAATGATTAAAAAGAAGGACTTTGACGGGGCCTCTGTAATCAGAATCTATGATGCCAGCACCAACATCAATCATCTGTTTTAGAGCTAATCTGCTATGAGGAGCAATACGTCTGTAATGCCCAAGTGGAACTGCTACAGATAACTGAAGATCGACCAACGCACAATCCTTGGCAGGGATAAGGATATCCACAGCACTATACAGGTCTAAGCCCACTGCTTTTTCTGATCCCCTAGTGGGGAGAGTTGCTTCTGGTGATAACAGCTTGAAGGGAAGGATGGGAGAAGTGGAAATGGAACGGATAGCCTTGGGATGGAGTAAATGGAATTTAACAACCATAGACGGAACGTCATCTTTAATGATGGATGCTGGTTCCCAAGAATTGGCCTCAGTTGGATAATCCTTCCACTTGATAAGGTATTGAACCTGTCTCCTGTACTTCCTGCTGTCTAAAATATCTTCAACTTCATATTCCTCATGATTGCCCACAATAATTGGAGGAGGTGGAGTAGACGGTGTACGCTCTGGAATTTAATTTTCTTTGTAAGGGCGTAGTTTGACGACATGAAAAACTGGATGGATCTTCATAGAACTAGGAAGTTTCAGCTTGTATGTGTTATTGGATAGAACATCCAAAATTTCGTAAGGTCCCAGTCTTTTGTGATCCAATTTCTTCATAGGTCGTCCTGTATCCACATTGGTGGCTTCAAGCCACACCTTGTCTCCTTTCTTGTATAATGGCATTTTTCCTCTGTGTGCATCGTAGTACTTCTTCATATCTTCAGCTGCCTTATGAAGTGCTGCTTCAGCATCTTCACGAATTCTGGTCAAGGCGGTGACAAATTTGTCAACTGAATCAATATTAGAAGTATTCTTCAGCTCATGTCCCATACGTGGATTTTGTCCAAAATTCATCATAAATGGAGAATATTTTGTTGATGAATGAACTCGGTTGTTGTAAGAGAATTCCGCCATAGGAAGCCAAGATACCCAATCATTCTGACGATGATTAACAAAGATTCGCAAGTATTGTTCAATTTCTTGATTTATGTGCTCTGTTTGTCCATCTGTCTGTGGGTGATAAGCTGTAGAAGTCGCCGTTTGAATTCCAAGTAACTTGTTTAGCTCCCTCATGACTTTGGAAGTGAATTGAGGTCCTCGATCTGAAAGAACCTTTTCTGGCATACCGTGGAATTTCCAGATGTTATCTCGCATAAGACGTGCGACTCCTTCTGCTGTAACCGTTTCTGTGGTAGGGATGGCATGAATCATTTTCGAAAATCGGTCTACCACAACCAATATTGAATCATTTCCTTGGGACTCTGGAAGTTTGACTATAAGATCTGTAGAGATAATTTGCCATGGGCGTGTTGGAATCTCATTTGGAGTCAGTTCTCCCTGTGGTTTCATCGGGAATGTTTTTGTCCTCTGGCAGATGTCGCAACTCTTCACATATTTCTCCACATACTCTGCCATATGTGGAAACCAAAAATGTCTTCATACCAATTCCAGGGTTTTCCTAATTCCAGGATGTCCTGCTATGGGAGTGTCATGGCACATCTTGACTACTTCTGCCATACAATTCTTCGGCACAAACACCTTTCCTTCATACATCAACGTCTTGTTCTCGTCTTCATTTAATCCTGCAAATATCGCTGTTTTTCTTTCATCTGCATCCAAACTATCTCATATCTTCCAATCTTCATCTTCTTTTTGTGACTTTATTATTTTTGATAATAAATCTTCATCCATAGCTGCAATAGAAATGTTTTTGTTGTTTTGGAAAAATTCTGGTTTCAATAAAATAACGTTGTCATTGTCGGTTTCTACCCCCTTCTTATGATCCGAACATCTCGAGAGGAGGTCGGGTTTGGCACTTGAGGCACTGGAACGATGAGATAGTCGTAAATCAAAATGAGAAAGGAAAAGAGACCAGTGTGCTTGTCGTCTGTTAAGCTTCTGCGCTGTCATAAAGTATTCGAGGTTCTTGTGATCTGTGAGAACTTGAACAGGAAATTTAGCGCCTTCTAAATAATGATGCCAGGAATCCAAAGCATGAATAATAGCCAACATCTCTTTGTCATAGATGTCGTAATTATGTTCAGCCGGTGACAATCCTTTGCTAATAAAAGCAACAGGATGCCATTTGTCATCATCACATAATTGAGAAAGGACTGCACCAGTCACATATCCTGAACTATCAGCTTCAACTAGATAAGGACGAGATTCTTCAGGAAAAACAAGAACAGGATGAGAGCAAATAGAAGATTTAAGCGTTTCAAACGCTTTGAACTCCTCAGGACCCCAGGTCCAAGGTTTATCCTTCTGTAATAAACAGTTCAAGGGTTTAGCAATGTTTGCAAAGTCGCAAATAAAGCATCAATAAAAGTTAGTAAAACCAAGAAAAGAGCGAACTTCCGTAACATTTGAAGGAACAGGCCAGTCAGCAATGCCTTGAACCTTGACAGGATCCATCATAATTTTATTGTATGCAATCTTGAGACCTAAATAATCAATTTCAGTTTTCTCAAAGTCGCATTTCTCTGGTTTGAGGTACAATTGGTTGTCCTCAAGAACTTGCAAAACTTCTTTGACAATTTTCTGATGTTCTTCTAGCGTCACTGTAAAAATAAGAATGTCGTCCATATAAACCACAACACAGCCTCTAGCAATGAGTCCGCAGAATAGATGATTCATCATCGTCTGGAAGGTAGCAGGACTATTTGTGAGTCCAAAGAACATAATGAGAGGTTCAAATAGGCCTTTGTTTGTGATAAACGCGGCCTTCCATTCATCTCCTTCTTGAATATGAACATTGTTGTATCCCCATCGAATATCAAGTTTCATGAAATATTTTGCACCTTTGAGTTTGTCAATTAATTCCAAAATGAGAGGAAGGGGATAACTGTTCTTGATAGTCATATCATTGAGACGACGATAATCTTGAATAGGTCTTAAATCTCCAGACTTTTTCTTGATGAAGAAAAATGGTGAAGCCATAGGAGATTTTGAAGGACGAATACGACCACTCTTCAAGTTTTCATCGAGGAAGACTTCCAATTGTTTTTGTTCATCCAAAGATAAATTGTAGATTTTTCCTGCAAATGGTTTTGAGCCTGGTTTCAACTCGATCGCATGATCCCATGGTCTTCGTGGTGGAAGTGCATCAAAAGATTCTTTTTCAAAAACCTTCTTGAATTGATGATATGCTTTTGGTACAATAACTTCAAATGTTTTCTTGATTCTCTTTTTCTCTGCTTCAATGGCCAAATCTTGAGAAATATTATTGATAGCCACTTCTTCTTCTCTTGGTCCCATCATAACCATCAAAATCTGTTCTTCTTTTTCTTCTTTTATCTGTCTTTGCCGCTCCTTCATCTTCTGTCTCCATACCAATGCATCGGCTTTAACTCAGTATTCACATCTTTTTGGACAACGATTGAAAGTGAATTCTCCTGTTATCCAGTCGATAGATGGATTATGATGCTTTAACCAAGATTCCCCTACAATCAACGTGTTTTTTCCCAAATTGCTAACCATAAACGTGGCACATTCTGTATGATCTTGGACTTTGAGGATAAAGTCTACCTTTTCCGTGATTGATCCTCCACGGTTCAATGATCCATCGACATTATAAACAGGAATTGCTTTATCAAGTTGTGTAGTGTTGATCCTGTTTTTGTGGATAAATTCTTTGTCCACATAAAGACTCATTGCTCCAGAATCTAGTAACGCGTCGACAGTAAGAGATTCTTGTGTATTGACGGTTTTGATAACTATTTTGAATTCTGGGAATTTGTCATTGTCAATAGTTCGCGTGTGTTCCTTTTTAGGCTCAGGAATAACCTCTGACACTTTCTTTGGTTCTGCATGTTCGGAAATAACTTCTGGCTGTAATTCGCATAAAGTAGAAGTAGGAGATATCGAGTTGGCGTGGTCTACAGCGCTATCATCCGGAACAATGCAAGAAAACCTATTATACGATGGCAAGTTCGTGTCCAACTTCCGTCCAATCAAAAACCCTCAGCATTCTCTGTGAAACTAATGCCACATGCCTTCATCTCCTCGCGCATCATTGTGCAGAATTCATCCTGTCCCATGCTTCTGACCTCTTCAGCCATTCTAGTCCTCTGCTGCAGTCTCTGTTGCTGTTGCCTCTGCGGCTCTTGACACTGACTTCTGTAGTGGCCTTGTTTGCCACAGTTGTAACATATCAAAGGTCTAGGACCTCTTTGTTTATTCCTATCCACATCCATAGGCTCTCCCTGTGGCAAAGTACTTGGTGCCGATGGGGGTGCTTGAGGATGTGGAGCATAGGGCTGTCTTTGCCCATAGCTCTGATAAGAAGTCTGATGAGGTGGTCTGCCTTGTCGATATCCTGTTATCGTCTGAAAGTGGCGCATCTCTCTATACGCAAACTCTCTGTCTCTTGCACGATTTATCCATTCTTTCAAGGTCTTCGGCACAGGTGAAACTTGATAGCAAGACGCCAGCAATTGCTGACTAATTCCCTGCTTATACAAATTTATGAGCGCCTTTTCGTCGTACCCTGAATCTTCAGCATATAGCTGAAATTCCGTCGTGAAGTCTTCAATAAGTTTGGCCCCTTGCCTAAGGTGTGCCAACTTCTGCTGCGCTGTTTGTTCTTTATGTTGGTCTCTGAACACTTCTTCCAACATCCTCATGAGGTCGTCATGATCTTCAAATCCTCTTGGATGTGTTAGTGGATACATCCTGTCCTTCTCGATTTTGTCCACAATCATGCGTTTCCATTCTTCTGCATAGCCACCCTTCATATAAGACAACGTCACCATTATCTTGTCTTCTTCTTCGTAGTCTGGGTGCGCTCTGTAGAATAGGAAAAGCTGATCTTTAAAGGCCTGGAACTTGGCCTTTGTTCCATCGAATGGTGTGGGTTCAGCTGCTTTGACCTTGGGCAGTCTGACCTTGATTTCCGGTTCTTTCACTGTGGTCTTTGTTTTGGAAGTTTCTCCTTCTTCCTTTTGCTTTCCCTGCTGCGCTTCGAGCTTCAGGATGTACTCTTGTTGTGCGATCATTTGTTCTTTTTGTTCATCTAGCTGCGCTTTGATGGCCTGCATCATGCTCATCATCTCCTGCATACCCTGAACAGACATTTCTTTGGGGGCAGTGGTGGTGGTAAAAGGAAATGGGGGAGATGGATCTGTGATGGGAAGAATGTTCTCGGGTATCAAGACGTCCTCTTCTTCCAAGGTTCTGATAGGTGAAGGTGATTGTTGCCTCTTCCTCCTCAGGACTCTGTACGGTGCGGACATGTTGGTAAGAAAGGAAAAGAAGAGAAGTGATTATTTCTAGAAGCCCTTCCAGTTTGTTTCTAATACAGATAACAGTCTGACTCTGGACCGTACAATTTGAAGTATGCTACCGGATCAAATACAAACGTGAGGTCGGGTGATACTTGCAGTTATGATCGTGGGAGCGTAGTCTGAAATATCTTCGAACCAATCGTATATCTGTTTACTTACGGCTTCCGAATATTGCCTCCTTCTACTTCTTGGAGCTGTCAACCACTCCTGGGATCTTGGATCGGGGCAAAGGTACCACGGGAATCTTTCGACGTGGGTGTGTGGTTGCCTGAGACGTTCAAGCACTATGGTGTAGTGCCACGTGATTAGTCTTCGGTGGAGATGAGGTCAGAGTTTACTGAAATACTTCTGTGGTTGAAGTACTTCAAAGAAAGGGTCATTGTCGTAGGTGAGGTTAAGGATGTGATGGTCGTGTCTCACTTTGGAGCGAGTGTAGTATTGACGGTGGATGGTTGGTGTGCGCCCCACTAGAAGTGAGATGAAGGTTTAGAGTTTGAATTGAAAAGGAGTTCGAATATGTTACTTGTTAAGGCAACAATACTCGAAGTGTTTGGGCGGAGTTTGAAAGGTTCGCTACAATGGAATGGCGATGTTGTAGAGTGGAAGATGGTAGGGAAGAGAGGGGAGGATGATGAGATAGAAAGAGATATTGAGGATGGAGGAGTTCTGATCAATTGTGAGGCCGACGCCAAGAGCGAGGCCAACAACTGAAGGAATGAAGAAAAGCAGGATGGATTGAGTGAAGGTCACTAGGATGCGATCTCGCTGTAAGGCAGATATCCCAGATGATCAGAACTAAAGAAATACAGAGTAGAGTACAGGTATATATAGTAGAGTGTTTAGGGCAGGCAAGACCATGCATGGCGTGTGTCGAGCCTTATCTACCAATAGCACTAAGACCTCATGGTCTGTGCACTGGAACCCTATGGAATGTCATGGAACGATGAGTAAGTATAATACACAGCATCAATAAGCGATGCACAGCATATGAGTCATATCTGAATAGTAAGTGGCCCGGCTTAGTAAGTAAAGGAAAGAAAAGATAATACTAATGAGACGAAGCTTTAAGGTTAAGCTGAGTCTCAATAAATGTCTGTAAAAGGAATGTGCTTATATAAGAATGCTCATCATGAATATAGAGTAAAAGAAAGTAGAAAATAGACGGTCCTGACAATGAGGATAAGTAAATAGAGAAGCAAGGAATGTGTAAGTAGCATGGCACCAGCATGGTGCACATGCATAAGTAGTGAGGCACATCATGTGACAGGAATGATAAGATATGATAAAGGAGTGGATGTCACATGATAGATAAGATAACATACCAGGATAAGATAAAGGTGAAAGATTAGACAAGGGATAAGATATGATAAGATAGAGGTCACCTATGATGTCATGACCTATAAAATAATAGCAAAGGAGTGTAAGTATGAAGATGAAGGACTGAGTCTTCAGATAAATAGATAAAAATAGGGGAAAAATGGGGAAGGACCAGAGGCATCCTGACAGTAGCTAGTTGAAGCACTACAAAACTATCAATGCCAAACTATCTCTGCTTCAATAGAGAAGTCCTGCTGACTCATCTTATAGCAAAAGGCTTGGAGATGGGACTGAACTGGTCATATATTAATGACAACCACCAGTACTTATAGTAAGTAGAAGTGCACACAGACCAGGTGTTACAAACCTAACATCAGCCGTGTACTGCTAGTATTTTTCTTTTCCTTTCTCATCTATTTGATCACTGGTTACATACTATGTATGTCAACAACCACACGCATCCAACATGATGACCACACGTGCATCACACATCCGGCACTTTCCATTGTATGGAACCTTCACCTAGAACCTGTCGGCATATGCCAATTCTATCAGAACCTTCATATGTGACTTGGTTATTGCTTCTCCTTCTAAACCTTGTTACACTGCTTTATTCACCACACGTTTACTGTGGATGCTGCGCATCCTTCCTATTCCATCTACCCCCGAATGCCAGGCATACCTGTATTCCCTCACCTGTCCCTTCACATGTTCTGTCATCCTTTGTACCCCGTGTCTTTTCTTTACCTTGTTTCACTTCATATTGACCCACATCCATACTCCAGACTTCCCATGACTCAGAACTCCACTTACATGTGGATGCCACCCTACAACAACAGCCTTATGCCATTCACCATGTTTCACCCTTTGTCTCTGACCTACGCATACTCATATGGTATGACATTCCCATGTACCCTTAGGTATATAAGCTTGGTCCTCTCATAGCAGAGTCCCTAAGCTTGTTCTATTGTATCTTACCTGGTACTAGACCAGCCAATACCAGTCCACTTGTGTCATCCTCCTTTTGCCTTGACAAGGCATTGTCATACCTCATCCTCACCTGCTTATACTTGAACCTTGCAACCTAGTCCTCTTATCTAGGGGAACCCTTGCTCGTCTTAGCAAGCCACCAACATCCTGAGCATACTCCGCCACTCGATAGGATTCTGGCCATGCATACGCGTGCTGAACCCTTACACCAGGCTGTTATGATTACCCAGACTTATTTTCTTTTCCTCTTACTGCTTTACACTCACATCCAGTCACATTTTCCCTTATCGCTTATCAAGTGGTATCTGTTACGATTTTTCTCCTCTTTTACTTACTCGTTTCTAATTGCATTACTCCGGATATCTTCAGACTTACTATATGTTCTGATCTGCATTTCCTCGGAGATCCCCTGTCAGGGTACAGGGTATTGGACTCATTTCATACTCACACAGGTCTTCCGTCATCCCTGACTGCACACCTATCTTTAACCTGTGTTATCTGCCTATGGCAGATATCCCTCCTATCATCATGACTCACTCTGACTTGTATATGCTTATATGACATTTTGCTCCCATCTGTTTCGCTCATGTATAAATACTCGACTCATTGGTAGAACAAGCCTTAAGCTTGTTCTCTTGTACTTTACTGTACTCGAATCCAGGAGGCTCTGCCTCATCTACCACTCTTATCATTCTCCAACCTGGTAGCTCAATGCTAGCCAGTGCTCTGCTTATCTCATTCACTTCAGCCAAGGAACCAGGCTAAGCTTCACCTTTGGAACCACTGACTTATCCTGTATCCCGATAGGACCTTGCTGACATTCATCACGCTAAGTCCTTACAGTATCCCTTCATGTGTTAACTCCTGTTTTTACTGTCTCTGACTCATCCACCTCACTGGTTACTGTCATGATTGTGACATCACTTTGGTGCACACATGCTATTAGAATCTTTTTCTTTTCTTTCTATGACTTGATACAATGATGATACTCTCTATGCTTTTCTCAGAAATTCCATTCTGTTCTATTTGATGTGATGACAAACATGTATGATATGATTCATGAAGGTCCAACAACTTTCTGCAGTGTCTTGATGTACTGTATAAAAGTGTTATGAAGCGACTGGACTGTTTTTCCTTGTCTTACCACTTACCATCCACCCATTTCTCTCTATAACCCTTATCACTTACCAAGCGGTATCCCATCCATTATGACTCACATCTGCTCCACTTTGTTCTATGATTATCTGACTCATCTTATCTCTTTCATATATAAACCTGTAACTTGCCATGAGGATAAGCCCTGAGCTTATCCTCTTGTACAATCATCAGTACATTGGATCTCCAGCACATCTCACTAAGTTTCTGCAAGTCTTTTGACTTGTCTCACCTTGTCTATTCACTCTCCAACCTTGGGCTTTGCCTAGGGCTCCACTGCTCATCTCAGGTGTTCAACTGCTTGCTTGCATGTTAAACCTTTACACTGTTATACACCTCACCCATTATTGAGAAACAAGTGCAGATGTTCAGGTTCAATAACACTAGTGGCTAAGGGAGTGGAAAGAGTACTTTATCCATATCCCCTTTCTAACCACCTGCCTTGTACATTGGTGCTGACTGTCCACATGGTATATGATTGCATGGTGTCTGACATGGCTGCAGACTGTGTCACAGGAGTGACAATGAGAAGAGGGGGGGGATGGGTATTGAACTATGTGGTGTTTGTTTTTGTATTCACTATTGGATTGTCTGAGTGTTATGAACCTAACATCAGCTGTGTACCACTAGTATTTTTCTTTTCCTTTTCATCCACTCAATCACAGGTTACATATTATGTATGTCAACATCCACACATGTCCTACACAATGACCACACACACACCATGCATTTGGCATCTTCTGTGTGCATGGCTTATTGATGCTGTGCATCCACTTATGTAAGAGTGTAGCCAGATGCTAGCCACTCAAACATATCCCAGCTTCATTGGGAGATCTAGCAGACTCATCCTAATAAGGAAGGAGAGGATTGAAGACCAGAATCAACTGGCTTGTATATGAGAAAGTAGCCAGTACTTATAGTAAGGGCCTCAAGGCTTAGGGCCTTTGTACGCATGTCCTACACTGGATAAGTAAGCAGCAATAATGTAAGCAGATCACATGACATGAGATCAGGTGACAGATTAGATAAGAGATCATGTGACCTGATAAGATAAGATAATTGGATCATGTGACACATTAGATAACAAATCAAGATAAGATAAGATCATGTGACATCACTTGACATACCAAATATGTTCTCAGCCACAGGTCATGTGACTTGTATCTGTATAGTAAATTGTCAAAGAAATATAAGTAGAAATGAGTATAAAATAAGGGTGAAAAGGGAGTCATGACAACTTACTCATCGTTCTATGATATTCCATAGGGTTCCAGCACACAGACCATGAGGTCTTAGTGCCATTGGTAGATAAGGCTCGACACCTGCAGAGCATGGTCTTCCCTGCCCTAAATACTGTACTATATATACTAGTAGCATACACTGTACTTTCCCTAGTCCTGATCATCTGGGATATCTGCCTACAGCTGGATAGTATCCTAGTACCCTGTACTCAATCCATCATACTTCTCTTCATTCCTTCAGTGTTTGGCCTCACTGTTGGTGTTGGCCTCACATGTGGGTGGATATCCCAGATGATCAGAACTAAAGAAATACAAGGTACACTACAAGGCATATATAGTAGAGTCTTTAGGGTAGGCAAGACCATGCACTGCAGGTGTCAAGCCTTATCTACCAATGGCACTAAGACCTCATGGTCTGTGCACTGGAAGTCTAGAGAATGTCATAGAACAATATGTAAGTAGAAGCACAGCATCAATAAGCAATGCGCAGCATATGAGTCATATCTAAAAGGTAAGTGGCCTGGCTTAGTAAATAAAGAAAGAGAAAAGATAATACTAATGAGATGAAGCTTTAGAGTTAAGCTGAGTCTCAATAAACATCTGTAAAAGGAATGTGCTTATATAAGAATGCACATCATGAATAATGGAATAAAAGAATAGAAACTAGATGGTCCTGACAATACCCCCTTCTTAAGGTGAGTCATCCCAATGAACTCCTGTAGAGCCAAATCCTCCACTACCTCTAGCAGTGTCTTTGAGAGAATCAACAGCAACAGCTGGATATGATGCAATAGACTCAAGAATAAATTGAGCAATGTGATCACCAATAGAGATTTTGAAGTCATTGGAATAATGGTTAAATAGAAGGACTTTGATGGGGCCTCTGTAATCAGAATCAATGACACTGGCACCAACATCAATCATCTGTCTTAAGGCTAATCTGCTATGAGGAGCAATACATCCATAATGCCCAAGTGGAACTGCCACAGACAATTGAAGATCAACCAATGCACATGATCTTTGACAGGAATAATAACATCCACTGCACTATACAGGTCTAAGCCTGCTGCTTTTTCTGATCCTCTGGTGGGGAGAGTTGCTTCTGGTGATAATAATTTGAATGGGAGAATAGGAGACATGGAGATGGAACAAATAGCATTGGGATGAAGAAGATGAAATTTAGAAACCAATGAGGGAACATCTTCTTTGATGATGGATGCAGGTTCCCAAGAATTTGCTTCTGTTGGATAATCTTTCCATTTTACAAGATATTGAACTTGTCTCCTATATTTCTGCTATCCAAAATTTCTTCAACTTCATATTCTTCATGATTGCCAACAATGATAGGAGGAGGTGGGGATGATAGGGTATGCTCTGGGATATTGTTTTCCTTGAAAGGGTGTAATTTGACAACATGGAACACTGGATGGATCTTCATGGAACTTGGAAGTTTCAGTTTGTACATGTTATTTGAAAGTACTTCCAGAATTTTGTAAGGTCCCAATCATTTGTGATCCAATTTCTTCATAGGTCTTCTTGTGTCCACATGAGTCACTTCAAGCCACACTTTATCTCCTTTCTTGTAGACTGGCATCTTTCCTCTATGTGCATTGTAATACTTCTTCATATCCTCAGCTGCTTTGTGAAGTGCTGCCCCTGCATCTTCTCGAATTCTTGTGAGGGCAGTGACAAATTTGTCAACTGAATCAATATTTGAAGTATTCTTTGGCTCATGTCCCATACATGGATTTTGTCCAAAGTTCAACATGAATGGAGAGTATTTTGTGGATGAATGAACTTGATTGTTATATGAAAATTCTGCCATAGGAAGCCAAGAAACCCAATCAGACTGATGGTGATTGACAAAGATACACAAATATTGTTCAATTTCTTGGTTAATGCATTCTGTTTGTCCATCCATCTGTGGGTGATAAGCTGTAGAAGTTGCTGTTTGAATTCCAAGTAACTTGTTTAACTCCTGCTTGACTTTGGAAGCAAATTGAGGTCCTTGGTCTGAGAGAACTTTCTCTGGCATGCCATGGAATTTCCAAATATTGTCTCACATGAGGCAAGCGACTCCTTCTGCTGTAACTGTTTCTGTGGTAGTAATAGTGTAGATCATTTTTGAAAATTGGCCTACCACAACCAATATCAAATCATTCCCTTGTGATTCTGGAAGTTTGACAATAAGATCTGTAAAAATGATTTGCCAAGGGCATATTGGGATCTCATTGGGTGTCAATTCTCCTTGTGGCTTTGAGAGGAATGTTTTTGTCCTCTGGCAGATATTGCAACTCTTCACATACTTTTCCACATACTCTGCCATATGGGGAAACCAGAAATGTCTTCATACCAACTCCAATGTTTTCCTTTGTCCAGGATGTCCTGCTATAGGAGTATCATGACACATTTTGACCACTTCTGCTTGACAATTCTTCAGCACAAAAACCTTTCCATCATGTGTCAACACTCCATTTTCATCTTCATTTATTCCTGCAAAAATGGCTGTCTTCCTTTCATCTGCATCTAAACTGTCCCATATCTTCCAATCTTCATCTTCTTTTTGTGACTTTATTATTTTCTGTAATAAATCTTTGTTCATAGCAGCAATAGAAATGTTTTTGTTGTTTTGGAAAAATTCTGGTTTTAATAAAATAATGTTTTCATTATTGGTTTCTACCCTCTTCTTATGATCCAAACGTCTTGAGAGGAGGTCTGGCTTGTGTAAGGGTTCAACATGTGATTGAGCAGTTGAACACCTATATGATGAAGTGGCAGAGCCCTAGGCAAAGCCCAAGGTTGGAGAATGAATAGACAAGGTAAGACAAGTTGACCGACTTGCAAGAACTTAGTGAGATGTGCTGGAGATCCAAGAGTATGGTTGATTGTACAAGAGGATAAGCTTAGGGCTTATCCTCATGGCGGGCTCAATGTTATATACAAGATGCTTGAGGGCAGGTTGTAAGGGTTCAACACACGGTTGTGTGGTCGAACACCTAAGTCGAGTGGCAGAGCCTTAGGCGAAGCCCAAGGTTTGAGAGCGAGTAAGACGAGTAATATAAGCTCCCGAGAATGGGAAGGCTTATAGAGATGAGTTGACTTGCTGATGATCCTGAAGACAAGTACACTGTATTGTACAAGAGGATAAGCTTGGCTTATCCTCACAATCTGGTACAGTATTTATACATGTGACTTGAGGGCAGGGCTCCCTCCTGTACATGGGTGTTCGACGTAAGTAATCCCTTATCCTCCAATAGGATTACAGGGATATGAGTCAGAGATAGGAGTCCAAGAATAGAACTGGAACGAGTAAGAACAAGTTTCGGGCTAAAAATAGAATGATAGAAGCGATGGCCATCTGCCTCATGTATCCAGTGAGGCGGATGAGTCAAAGATAGCAAAAATAGAACAGATAACAAGAATAGAACGTATCATGATGGAATACCGCTTAGTCAAGTGGGAATGATGATGATAACTGGTAAGGTGTGTAAGCGATAAGGTGAAAAGAAAAATAAGTCCTGGTAATCGTAACATTACCCCTTCTCTACCCAATTGCTGTCTCAGCAATTACTCGTAGTCGTCGGCGTCGTTCATCTCGTAGTCGGTGGGGTCATGAGTGGCCACACCAGAGGTGGAGTAGGAGCATCCTACTCTGTGTGTTCTGTACCGTAAATCCACATGGCAATCTCGACAGAATCGACAGTTATATGTGCAGGGCCCCAGATGGGGCCTCTGACAGATGTGGGTAGTAATGGGGCGAAAGTTCTGGCAGTGAGCAGAGGAAGCGGTTGGGATATTGGGATTAAAGTCGGAGTGACATGGTTTCCTGCATTCCCTCCATCTGTGACCAATTTTGTTACAGTTGTAACAACGGGTGGGCTTGTGCTTAGGACGGTGCGGCTGGTTTTCTTTGTCCGAATCGGTTGCCCCACCTCGTAGGCGGGTGATGGGTTCGTCTTCTGATGATGACAGTTCTGCAGGTGGGTGGTGTGATGGCGGTGATTCCCAGCCTACATGGTCATGGACTAAAGGCGGGGGTACAAGAGATGTGTCATCTGGGATGATCATAAGGGTGGGGTCGACGTGGTAGGGAGTGGCCATGTATGGAAGCATTCTTGCTTCGGCATTTGCGTTGACGAGTCGGTTTGCTATTTCTTGCGCTTCCCAGGTGCGCTTGTTAAACAGTTGCTCGATGTTGGAAAGGAAGGAATCGAGAGACCGTAGGCAGTGGTAGTAGTCTCTATACCGTACCACATCTGCTGTCAGCCCTCTATCCTGGCAGTGGATTAGTGCCCTTTCCACTCGTATACTGTTTTTGTAGCTTGTGATGGCCTCATGGAAGGCCGGTGATATTTCGAGGTCGTCTAGGAGGGGTCCTTTGACCTTCGGTTTGGCGCAGCGTCTGACGTCCATAAAGGAACATCCTTGGAGAACGAGATCGGGTTCAATGCGATCGGGGGATCGCTTCAATTCCCCGATTACCTTGAACATGTAATCGGCGGGTAGATGGTCGAAGGTGGGTGCGGGGTTGAAGACGGGGACATAGGGTGTCGAGGTACAAGGTGGTGGTACTGGGAGCGGTGGGAAATCTGGATTTTCTGGTCCTAAGTCGACATCATCTTCCAGGTTGGGTGATGGCGTGCGTGTGGGTGGTATGATCGGGTTGGAAGGTGGTGGGGATGGCAAGCGGGAATCGGGTAATTCTGCTGGTATGTATCTGGGTGAGTCTGAATGATATTGGTATGGGTTTCTTTGTAACTCAAGTTCCTCTTTGATATTGGCGAGGACCTCAGCCAAAATAGCTGGGTCTTCTGGGTCATTGGGCGTGTGGTATGGTGTTTCTTGTTCGGTGAGTGCGGCTTCTGCTAAAGTCAGAAGCGGGTTGGGTGGCATATCAAGGCCATGTGCTCTAGCTTCGAAGCGCAGGATGGCCTCTTCGATGAGGGCCAGGGTCGGGTCGGTGGTTTGCTCGTCAACGAGCATTTCATCAGGTGAGGGTGCGGCTGCTGCATGGTTCCATTCGTCGACGGTGAGGTGGATGTGTAGCTGGCCATTGATGAATGAGTGGGGGTAGTCATATCCTTGAGGTGGGGATGGTGTGTCGGCCATGGTAGAGGTAAGTTGTAGAGAAAGGGGTAGCGGGGAGAGCTCCAGGTCGGTTGGGAAGGCAGGTGGAAGTGGTGGTAAAAGGCCGGAAACTGAGGGAAAGTTGAAAATCACCCCCCCCCTTTATAGTCGACGACCACGTCAAGAGGTTTTAGGGCGAAGGGTTGGGGATG
>QLPM01009699.1:0-21457 GCA_003314695.1 Albatrellus sp. MG142 | reverse complement strand
TGATGGAAGATTTAACCAAGGTGGAGGACGCCTGCGCTTGGGCATTTGTGTTCGCATGCAAGGTTGGTTATTTTCTGTGTTATTCACTCCGGGACTGAGTGATATTTCGTAGTCTGTGTCGCAAACATTACACACGGTATCACCGCACATTGTTACTGCTCTCATTGATGGACACTTGGAAGGAAATACACCGTCTAAGACGCATAGCTGTGTGCGTCGTGTACTCACTGCTCTCATCCATTATTGCAGAAGTGCGGATCAATTTGTGCCTGTGGCCGACGTTCTTGCTGCCCGTCTTGATGCCACGACTAACGATCATGACTCCGGAGCCGTCTCACTTGACTATGTCAAACTCGGTCGAATGTTAGACGTTTTATCTGTAGCATGTTCCGTGAGACAAGGATCCCGATTGACTGGTAGGTACTGACACTTGGCTTACAAGCATTGAAATCTAATCTGGACGAAGCCAAACGCTTGTTTAGCCTTGCAGAGAAGATTCCAGCGCTTCTTACAACATCCCTTCCTCAAAAGACTCTTTTACATTATACCTCCTCTCTGCTTACTGCAGGTGATATGGCACTTTGGATAGGCCCAGGTCGCAAGGTAATTGAGCACTCGTGGGAAGATGCTGTCTTCGGCGTGAAACTATGTAGCCTACTGTCTGACCTTCGATGGGGTGGCTGGAAACTCCTGGAATTGCCGTATGTCGTTAAACATACACCACAACTATTCGACACTATGCCTACAGAAATATTGGAAATGCTGGTCGCGTCGCATCGAGCGCAGGTGCTTAAGGACGTTGATCAAAATTGGAAGCAGAAGTTCGAGAGCTGGGCAACGACTAGGTTAGAAGGCTGGACGCGAAGTGAAGAAACCGTTGGTATTTGGTATCAGTTTTTATCTGCCATATCTAAAGATGATTCGGGAACAGGTAGAGCAGCTTCATATGCTACTTGCGTTGAGCGATATACTTCCGTCAATACCACAGCACCTTGTGCGAATCATCGAGAGCGCACTTGAAACAGTCGACGCCGAGGCCGACTACGAAGAGTCGCCGGCGAATGAGGCATTCGTGCTACAAATCTGCATGCAAGACCTGTCGAAGCGAAAAGCCGCTAGTTGGGCTAATTTAGTCGATCTGCAAGTTTGGACGGAGAAAGTTGTTGAAGAGTGGTCTTGGTCCGAGGGCGTGTTGGAAGCTCTGTCAGGCCTTATTCGGGCAAGGTATGTTTTTTCCTTGAAACATCCGTGATTACATCTCACGTGTTCATCACAGCTCTCCCCGTGAGCCCACACTTTCCCTTGACCGCATTTACCCCCCTCTCGCAAAAGCAGTCCTTTCGCATTCACAAAAACACCGCCTCAGCGCGTTGCACATCCTAGGATCAAAGCTTGTCAAGGCGTCGTCAGATGAGCAGCAGGTACTTCAGAAGATAATTCAAGCCGAAAAAGTTGCTCTCGATATGCAGAGTATTCGGGAGCGTGTTCTGCGTATCAGCCGACTGGAACAGCTCCTCACCGAAGACGAGTCGTGTCGCTCCAATCTTGTCGTGCGATGGCTGATAGCTCAATTCAAGGTCAATTTACGTCCACTGTGGACACCCACAGCCCAAGCAATCGGTACAATATCCCAGAGATTTGGTGAACTACTATGGAGCATTCTCTTCGAAGAGTTACAGGCGGCCGGGCAATTGGATTACCTAAAGAGTACAGCAGGATGGTTGTCGAGTGTTAAGGATGGTCAAGATGACGACGCTTATCTTGATGACGTTATGGAGGACGAGAGGTCCTGGCGAGATCCGAGCGCACACAAAGTACGTATCAGTCTTGCCAAATGGACAGGGGGCAGGAGAAAACTGCAGGAGATTGTATGGGTACGTGGCTAGAAGCTGCCTGTGTTCGGTTTCTAGCGCTAATTTTATCATAGGCACAGCATTCCCGGGAACGCTTCGATCGTAAATCCTATGAGTCCCAACTTCTTGTGGCCATCGGACACTGCACGTCGTTGGCTGAAAAACATAACCGTACCCTCGTCACACACTTCTTCGGACTGTCTGGAACCAATGGACCTATCCAACTTCCGCGACAAACCCTGACCAGCTGGTTAACTCTGTTCTCCAAATTTGTGAACCCTCGCGCACTGTTCAACACCGATCTGCTTCACGAATTGTACATCACTCTTCTCTCACACCCTGATCGATCGCTGCAAAGCCTGTCCTTGTCGTGTATCTTCGCATATAAGTCCCCGCATCTGGTTCGACACGAGGACTCCCTGCGTGCGCTGCTGGACGAGACGCGATGGCGGGATGAACTTGTCAATCTTGATATCACAAACATAGACACAGACGGTCGTGCAGAATTCGTGGATGTCCTCATTCGGCTTCTTTTCGGTCTTATGCTCGAGCGCAGAGGCCGCTCGCGAGGTGCCGATCGCCGCGCAGCCATCTTGACCGTTCTTGCGGGTTGTACTGATGAGGAGCTGAGTCTCCTTGTCGACCTGATGCTCCGACCAGTGCTGTCGGAACCTCCACAATTTACAGAGGGGAAATACGCACCAGGTCCAATATCCGGCGATGTTTCGGAGCGGCAGAAGATTGGCTTCTTGAATCTCCTAGGCGATGTCTTGAAGCACTTAGGTTCACGCTTAGTATCGCGTTGGGATGCCCTTCTAGGCGCTACGATCAGCTTAACTTCTCATGCTCAGGCGAAGATTTCTTCTATCAATCAAGTCGACAGTCCCCCAGAAGAAGATGAGCACGATGACGATGTGGAGGATGTAGACGATGGCAGCTCGCTCAAATCATTGCGAACGGTTCGGCAACTGGGCTTGAAACGATTCGCCGATTTCTTCCGCAATCCTTCAGAGTTCGATTTTTCACCGTACATCACGGCTTCGATTCGCAACTTTATTTCGCCTCGGCTTGTTGCCCTTGATCGGGAGAACACTCAAGCACCTTCAGCCTTACTCGAATTGTTCTTTGTTTGGACGTCTAAGAAGGAGTATACTGCCTATCTGGTTGACCATGACGATCGTGTTATGCCTCAAGTATACGCCTGTCTGATAGCCCCTAGTGTTAAGCCTGCCGTTGTTTCACGGATACTGGATATCGTCGACCGATTGCTCAGCCTTTCCGTAGAGGAAGAGGGTGTCTCTGATCATGTCGTGAGGCCCCATGTCACAACGCTCCTACGCAACTTGGCTGTACTCGTTGAACACACGAAGCGCGATGCGTCAACAGCCAACCCACTGTTGCAACGACAGATCAGCATCCTGTCCGGCGTCTCTCACTACCTAAGTGATAGCGAGCAGGCTACCATTCTCCTTGCTTTGTTATTGCCTCTGTTACGCAAGCCCACGAAATTGGTGGGAGAGAAAGTTAAGGCCGACATGCTCAAGATCGTCTCCAGTCTTCTTCCCCTTGTACCTGCATTGACTGACCGAACCAGTCAGACCTACATCAAAACGTATGAATTGTTGTCGCTTCTGTTCCAGTCTGTTCGTTCCCGGCCGGCGAGGGTCGCCCTCGTCGTAGCATTGCGATGCTTCGCTGCTATCGACGTCACATTGCAGCCATTGATTGACTTGCTCGATTCGCTGAACGCTTATTCAGTCAAGCGCATTGACGAACCGGACTTCGACCGCCGCATTCAAGCCTTCACGACCCTCAACGAGACGGCATACGCTTCCTTTTCCCCGGCAGAATGGTTGCCTGTGCTCCACAATGTCCTCTATTTCATTCAGGACCCTGAGGAATTGGCAGTTCGTCGCAGCTCTGCTCAGTCTTTGAAGCACTTCATCGATATGGTGGCCCGAAATCCAGACTCAGAGTATCAGATTCTTTTCTTGCGCAAACTGTTTCCTGCTCTCAAGAATGGCCTACGTTCCAAAAATGAGCAAGTCCGAGCTGAGGTCCTTGGCGTTATTGCGTATGCAGTCTCTTCCTGCGACAAGATCACTTCGCTGGAAGATATGCGCATACTTCTTGCCAATGGGGACGAAGAAGCTAACTTCTTCAACAACATTCACCATGTTCAGATCCATCGTCGCACTCGGGCGCTACGCAGGCTCGCGGAACATTGTGATGAAGGCCATTTGCGAGGCATCACTTTAGCGGATATTTTCGTCCCGCTGGTTGGCAATTTCCTGACGTCGACGGCGAATGTCGACCATCATCTAGTCAACGAAGCGATCATAACCACTGGCCATATGGCCAAGAAACTGTCATGGAACTCGTACTACGCTCTGGTGCAGCAATATCTCAGGTTGTCCAGGGTCAAAGATGCTTCTGAGCGCGTTTGCGTCCGGACATTGGTTGCGATCCTTGACAACTTCCACTTCCCTATGAGCGATCTTGCTTCTTTGGAGAAAGAACCGGAAGTGGATGGGGAGAATATTGAAGGAGACGATCAAGAGGTCGAGGTTCCCAGCGAGCCCGCGGGTCCGAGCGGCGCAATGATTGCCCGAATTGCAGACGCAGTCAACTCCAGGCTCATTCCTGCACTTCTTCACCATCTAGAAGGGCGTGCGGACACAGAGGACAGTATTCGTATCCCCATTTCAGTAGGCATAGTGACGGTGGCCAAACATCTGCCGGATGCGACTCGTGAACCCCAGATTACTCGCCTGTTGACTATTCTGAGTCAGGTCTTCCGGAGCAGATCGCAAGAGACTCGAGATCTTGCCCGCGAAACCCTCTGTCGCATCTTAATCATCCTCGGTCCACCATATCTCCCTCTGATGCTGCGAGAGTTGCGAAGTGCCCTTCTGCGCGGACCTCACCTCCACGTTCTGGCCTATGTCACGCACGCCTTACTGGTCCATGTCACCAGCGCGGAGAACGTTCCTACATTCAAAATCTTAGACGACTGCGTGGCCGATGTTGCTCATATCTCTGCTGAAGTTATTTTTGGCGAGCCCGGTAAGGATGTGCAGAGCGAAGGTTTCAAAACAAAGATGCGTGAGGTTCGCTCCTCCGCGTCAAAGGGCCTGGACTCGTTTGCCATCATCGCTAGGCATATCACACCCCCAAAGATCAGTGGTTTGCTCCTTCCTTTACGTGGTGTCATGCAGGAGACCGAGTCGTTGAAAGTCATGCAGCGCGTTGATGAAGTCCTGCGCAGAATCGCTAGCGGTCTGAACTCGAACGAATATCTCATTCCCAAAGAACTCCTTGTCTTGTGCCACACCCTCATAAGCCAGAATTCGCGATTTTTGCAGCATATACCAAAACCTTTAACTAAAGGGAAAGCTAAAGACAATGCTATCGTCCAACTCAAACGAGACATGACTAATGCGAGCGATCATTATGCCGTCAATTCCTTCCGGTGTGATTTACTCTCTGTGAAGAGTCTAACTGCATTTACTGATGTTTATCAAGCTTCATTGTGTTCGGTCTCGATCTCTTCAACACAGCGTTCCGACGAGGTAGGTTCGACTTCCAGGACCCGGAAATCTGTGCACGCCTCGAATCCATGGTGGCGGTAATTGGGAACACGCTCTATGGTAGCAATAGCCATGTCCTCACCCAAGGTCTCAAAGCTTCAGCCTCGATCGTGAAGTGTCCTCTGAAGAACGTGGACAAATCACTTCCTGTCTTCATACGTCAGTCTATCGATATCATCAAGCAGATAGGCAGCACAGAATCAGACGTCGTGCAGACTGCTCTGAAATCTCTGGCGACGATCATCCGAGACCGGTCTAACGCTCAGGTGAAGGAGAAGGACTTGCTTTATCTCCTTGAGCTGTTAGCTCCAGATCTAGAAGATCCGTCACGCCAGGCTGCGGTCTTTGCTATGCTACGAGCGATCGTTGCTCGCAAATTTGTCGTACCGGAAATCTACGACCTCATGGACAAGGTTTCAGAGATTATGGTGACGAACCAATCGTCACAAGTCCAAGAACTTTGCCGCGGCGTTTTACTGCAGTTCCTGTTGGACTATCCCCAAGGCAAGGGCCGTCTTCGGAACCAAATGACTTTTCTGGCGAAGAATCTGTCATACATATATGAAAGTGGTCGTAAGTCCGTCATGGAGCTGTTGAGCGCCGTGATTTTGAAGTTTGACGCGCCCCTGATCGTGGAGTATGCGGACATGCTCTTCGTCGCCTTGGTCATGGTCATCGCGAATGACGACTCAGCCAAATGTCGTGAAATGGCGGCCGAAGTCATCAAAAGTCTGTTCACCCGCCTGGATGCAGACCGCCGTCGCATCATCGTTTCTCATCTTCATTCATGGGCAAGTCAACGAGCACAGCCCCAGCTTGCGAGAGTCGCATGTCAAGTATACGGTCTAGTGGTGGATGTCCTACAGCAGGAGACGACGCCGTATCTCTCTGGAATGCTCGAGGACCTTACTACGACGTTGCGACGTAGTGCCCGACAGGAGAACACAGAATCTGAGGAGCGCGATGATGAGATGGATATCGATGTGGGATGGCAGGTCTCTTATCATGTTCTCACTGTGCTGGGGAAGGTACTCCGCGTATACCCGGGCCTGACCACCCAACCTGAAAAGGTCAATTGGCCAGCTGTCGTTGATCACCTGCTCTTCCCGCATGCATGGGTGCGTACTGCATCGTCCCGGCTACTAGGAATGCTACTCTCTGCCGTCCCCGCTGCTGCGCCCAAAGACAAATACCCCGACGGTTCACCTCTTGCGGGTTTAGACTTGAAAGACATAGCGTTCAAGCTGTGCCTGCAGCTGAAGAGCCCTCACCTGGACGATGCGCATAGCATCCAGACCGTCAAGAACCTCTTATATATTGGCAAATGCTTTGCGGCACTTTCAATACCTGAAGACCATGTGAAGCAGAACGGTGATGACCGCGATGACGAGCAGGAAGACGTGTTAGATGAGGCAGCGGAGGGTGATGACAAGAGGCAGAATAACCCCCTTGCCTGGCTGTTCTCCAAGCTGTCCTATCAGCTTCGGTCGGCGCACATCGCCCGTCTCAATCGCAGTTCTAGTTCTGTATGTCTCTCCATCCCTGATTTCAGTATGAAATGATTTGAAGTGCGTCGTAGGACAACTGGTACCACCAACCATCCGCGATCTTCCGTTGGTTCGCAGCGATGGCAACTTATCTAGACTCATCCAACTTGGAAAATTTCCTTGTGCACATATTGTCTCCGCTGTATCGCGTAACGGAAGACGACACCATCCGTGATCCCCACATAGGTAACTATTGCTTCTCGAATACATCGCTCCTTTACTAACCACGGTCATGGTATGCAGATGAGTTGAAGACGACTGCTATCGAATTGCAAGATATCGTACAGCAAAAGGTCGGCACCACCAAGTTTGCTGGTGTCTACAACAAAATCCGTCAGAACGTGCTTGTCGTACAGAGGGAGCGGAGAGTAGCTAGAATCACTAAGGTACGTGCCATACGAACTTTTTTTTCTATTATATTTCATTCCTCATGGGGAAACACTATAAAGGCTACATTGAACCCTCGAGCCGCTGCCAAACGCAAAATTCAGAGAGGTGCCACAAAAAATGACAGCCGCAAGAGGAAGAACTCTGCATTCGCGTAAGTTTCCAATGGAAGTTGAAGTTTTATTGGAATCATGTTAAGCAAGTATGTTACAGGGACAATAAAGGTCGGCTGAAGCGACGCCGAGAAACCTGATCAGAATTCCGACTACCTATCTAGCAGCCCTCGATATTGCTTAAATTATCTTCCGTGTTCACCCCGTGCACTGCATCTTTGTACTCTTGCACTAGCCAACCTAAAAATATATAAACGGCGATTATATGTACATCGACGTGCAGCAATTAGGATAGATCCATTGGGGTCTCTCCCTCACCTGGAAAGCAGAGGTCGTTTTCCTCACCAACAGCATCATCATCGTCCTCATTCCAATCACTTGTAGTCTCCCATTGATTCTCGAACTCGATGTCAATTGTCAACTCTTCCGCCCCATCACCTTCGTCGGTGAGCGGCATAAACGATGCCAGATGGTGCATAAGTTGACTATGTGGAGAGTGCGAGACTGGCTGCACCCAGCGACGCTCCCGGAGCCGCTTGTGACGCTCCCGGTCCTCCTCTATACGCTTGAATATTTCGTGACGGGGAAGAGATGAAGGTGGCTGAGAGGGCCGTGATGCCAGAGGTGAGGGTACACTCCGAGGTGGGCTCTCAGCGGAAACATTGCGACTGATGAGCGTAGCCATCACATCGTCGATTTTCTGCGGATCAATGACACGCTTGCTCCTCCAGTTCTCCAATATCTACGACGTCGATGATGAGCCTGCGCACAGAGCGATATGTATGGCGAGGCTGACCTGCTGTGTGCTCATTAGGTTCGGGAGGCCCTGTCTGCCCTCAGGAACCACTGACTCCACAATCGTGCTCAGGTCTCGTGCGACGTAATCGACGTAGAATGAGCTGCTGGGTGCGATATCTGGCCCATGTGCAGGATGTGACTTTGCCAGCAGTGACGTCTCACATAGAGAATCAAGAAAGTAAAGGATGTTAATGCGATTGTTAATGGATCCCTTGACATCCAAACAAGTGAGACCTGGATCAAGAAGCCACTAGAAGGCAAAGGTTACCTTTTGACATTCCTCCACGATGCAGTCCCACAAGTCCTCGCCGCACCGAGAGTAGTATTTCAAGGCATAGCCGACAACTTTCTGGATTGACTGCTGAGAGCTGGTAAGCTATTCAGAGTGCGGGCTGACAACAATTAGTGAGAAACGTACGCATTCAGCTTGTGCAGTAAGGACAGAAACTGCATCCGCACTTCAAATGGATCCATTATGCTATTGATCCGAATGAAGACACGATAAGATAAGAACGAGGACAAGATACAAGCGAAGAGTCTTTTGGAGCTCGAGGCTGCACCACATTCCAGTGGCAAGTTGCCGCTGAGTCGGAGTTGAAAGCAAATATGTCTTTTCAAAACAGTCGTCGCTCTTTCAGTACCTGACACTATAGCTACTGAGCCCTGACAGTGCTATTTCCGATGAAGTTCTACTTCGAGTACGTACTATATTCGATACTTTTCGGGCGCCCAATCATCGACGGAACGCGTCGTCGCAATAGGTCTATGGAATTCTAGTTATGCAACTGCGCCGCAGCAGCATCTTGATCGAAGACTATGCGTGCTGAGCTGAAACAGATATCGATGCAGCTGCCTCGCGACAGCGGCAAGGCTGGTAAGGCTCGCCATGGGCGACTCCCCCACTACGTTCAGTCTGAAATAGGCAACAACACTCTCAGGCTCGGACTGCCCTCACAGATCTGCGCTTTTGTTATACTAGCACGCACGCGAGGCAGCCATCCGAGCCTTTGTTACAGGATACGTAGAAGACCTTGTGGTAAGTCAAGCGTCCTAACCGCTGTATTTGACTCGGTATCGCAGGGGGCAAAGCTCGTAATAAACCCCAGTCACACCAGGGGGCGGCAGCGGGCAGACCGATCTCTTGGGCTCTTAGCACTGGCAATGCCTAACTTGAATGAATGTCTCATGTGCAGGCTTCGTTGAAAATTTTGCGAATATCACAAACGTTGCTGCCACTTCCCTGTTCGCACATTGGAGTGCGGATGTCCTTGGACTTCGCGATCAGGCGCTCGCCAGTACCGTCACGGTGGGGACACCCATCGCCACGATCATTCCCTTGTATTATGCCAGGATATAAGATGCTCACCATGCCATGTTCCAGGGCAAACCCTTCCGTCTCTTTCTTTCCTCACCATTCGCTTCCACACCAACCTGAGCCACTGCGATGGTCCCCGAAACACAGTCAAATTCTACTAAGCCTGCCGCAATTACCTCGCTGTCTGAGGCATACTTCTTTAAAGAACAACGAGATCTAATAGCACTTCTCAACGGCTTGCGGGATGATGGGTTAGTTTATTCATCTGGTGACTAAGTCCCTATGCCCACACCCGTCTCATTCCAGGCTTCAATTGGATCTCGACCTACCTGTGATAGCAGTGATTGGCAACCAGAGTGCAGGAAAATCGTCTTTAATTGAGGCTATATCTGGCATCAGTCTCCCTCGTTCATCCGGAACGTGCACTCGGTAAGCAATCATGTCTTGTTATCCGATCTTCCCCTCATGGACGACCAGTTGCCCCACGGAGTGCTACCTTTCGTACTCAGAAGAGCCTTGGCATTGTATTGTTTCATTGCGTATTGTTGAACAACACGGCAATAAGGTTCGAAAGATACGCTTTGGAGAACCCATCTACGATGTCGCAGCAGTGACTGAGCGCATCCGAAGGGCGCAGCGCGCCATCCTGAATCTTTCTACCAATGCAGATATGTTTTTGAGGGGGCAGGATGAAGACATAATTTCATCAGAGAAGACTTTCTCTGAGGACTGCATCTGTCTTGAGATCAAAGGAGAGACTGTTCCCGACTTATCATTTATCGACTTGCCTGGTTTGTCGTCTCATACTATGCCAACATATGCCTTTGATTTATTTCTTTTTAAAACACTTCAGGCTTTATTCAGGATACAGATAAAGAGGAGGACAAGAAGGACATAGAGATGATCCGGAATCTCGCAGTCTCTTATGTTATTAAAGAGAGTTGTATTATCTTGGTGACTGTTACATGCGAAAGTAAGCTTACTACGTTTATTAGTCTCGGTTGACCTGATCTAAGAAATCTACAGCGGACTTCCAGAACCAGTCGGCTCGTCGTCTCGCACGCCAGCAGGACGAGGATGGTGACAGGACTATAGGCAAGTACAGCCTCCTAACATAAACAACAATAAAACTCATGTTCCGAACAGGGGTTTTTACTAAGCCGGACCGCATCCAGATTGGCGACGAAAGCATGTGGATTGACCGTTTCAAGGGTGGTCCTGACCAGTCGACTGTGTGGTTCTGTGTGAAGCGTCCAGGCCCTTCTGCTATCAAGGAAGGCATCGGTTGGGATGCTGCTCGTCAGCAGGAGAAAGATTTCTTTTCTCAGAAGCAACCCTGGTGCTCGCTTATGGGTACACACAAGCAAAGGCTGGGCACCGAGAATTTGACTTTACATCTTAGCGATGTCCTATCAGGCCTCATCTCGAAAAGGTCTGCCCATTGACGTGCTCTAGCTTCACGACGAGCTGCTCACTACGGTCATGAATTGCAGATTGCCTCTCATTCAGGAGGAGATAGAGAAATTGATCACGGAAACGGATAAGGCCTATAATCAGCTTCCACCGCCATGCCCCAAGGATCCTATGTTGGCCATCCATCGCTTGATCAGCATCCTCGGCCGGGACATCGAGAGGACCTTGAGCGGCACTCCGGAACCTAATGGACTGATCCAAACATTGCGTAATGACCAGGATATATTTGCTAAGGCCGTATGGAATAGTGCACCAGACTTCAAACCTCGTGCAGATACAGCACAAAAAAAGAAGTCGAACAGTAGCAACACTTGGAAACCGTCAGGAGGTCTCCGTCCTGATGCAAGTGTTTTCCTACCTTCCTTGGTCCTGGGGAGTACGAGCAGCTCCCTACCTGCTCCTGACTTCCTGTCCAAAGACGAACAGCAGGAATTCTACTCAGACAAGCATCTGCATATTACATATGCAGATGTGCTGGAGCGAGCACAAAGGTACGCTATCGTGGCTCGGCGACAGCAAACGTAGAAGGCTCACGCAATCTTTGATGTTGTACAGCGCCATCACACGAGAACTCCCCAACAACATCCCATACATCGTTACGATGCAATACATCACAAGTATTATCCAGAAGTGGAGACAGCCAGCCTATACTCTCTTCGAAAAAAGCAAACACACACTGTCCCTTCACCTTAGGCAACTCGTTGACAGCTTAGCCACGCAAGACAGCCTCAAGCAGTCCGTCTGGTTGGTGCTCTCTTGACCTTGCCTGTTGCCTATCACTTATTTCATCATGGATATACGTATAAAGGAGAGTTGTCGATGCCCACATTTCAGCTCGGGCCAAAGAGACGACCGAGAGGATCGACTTCCTGATAAATGCGGAGCTGCAGCCTTACACTCGCAACAATCATTACTTCGCTGACAGTCGAAACAAGTTTTATAGTTACTATAAGGGCCTGTTGGACCCCGGAAAAAACAATAACTTCCTCATGAATTTGGAAAATATGAGGGAGATCTCCGCTGAGAGCACCTTCGGGGAGTCTCTAAGCAAAACACTTTCTGGCCTTGCGGAGATGGGTTTTAGGAACACCGACCCGACGTCGCTGACGAGGCTCCAGGAGCCTGACCCCATGGAGACAGCCATCGATATCATGGCCGATGTGCGGGCTTATTTTCAGGGTATGTGTATCGCATTTCTGGACGCTTCCCATTCTTGAATTCTGACGAGCCTTTGCAGTCGCGTACAAGCGGTTCATTGATACTGTTCCTATGGCCATTGATCAGGCCCTGATATGGGGTGTATTGGTGGACCTTAGTGAGGTGCTGTTGGATGGGCTTGGGGCCACAGGACCCCAGGGGTACGACAATTGCAAAAAGTTGCTGCAGGACCCTAGAGGCATCGCTGAGAAGCGTGCAGAACTCGAGGAGAGGAGGAAGCGACTGTATGGTGGCCGGGAGAAGCTTGCCTATGCGTTCATGACTTAACTCTTTGATACGCCTGTTGATCCGTATGTTGTCTTACTATATACCATTAGAAATATACTTCTATAGATGACCTAAATAACACGTGGTTGCCCGCAGTTGCGTTTGATTCCTGTACAAGGAGCTCAAGTTGCACCCTACTATCATCGTCACGGTACACGCCGAGGATCGCGAAGTCGAACATCTTCCTGTGGTGGGCTATCACGTATAAATGCACGCCTACGCCTCGGCTTTGTGACATTAACTAGCCGCACGAGCCAGACTGCTTTCAGATGGTCGCCTGTGCCAAACTCGCCCAGCGGCCCAAGGCAGGCTTTTATCAATAACATCGGGGAACTGTTCAACTTCTGCAACTTCCCCTGCGCCAGCGTAGGCTAGCCGAATGCCGCACAGGTCTCAGCTTCGGTCGTACCGGCACTCTACTACCGACGGGCTAAGAGAACTCGCGGCCTCAGAGCAGCGACCGCTATGTCTGCCCCGCGCGCCTGTAGGCATGATGCATCTAGCACGGCTTTCGCGAATACTAGAAGGTCCGGCGAACAGGCCTCGCATCCGGGGGCGCCTCGATGATCGCTCCCCGAGAAGAGGATATCATTCACGCGAGATGGTTCGCCTCGCACTAGCACTCGGGACAGGACATATTGTGATCCATGATCATGGCGCGGACGCGCGTCGGAGGACGGCGCAGCTGTCTCGCATACACACACGTGTACTGGTAATATGGCCGCTGAGGTGGATGCTAGTATGGTAAGCGGTATAGATGCGTGTAGTTCTGCTAGTATGCGGCAGCTTTGTTCCACCAACGACGATCGGATCCGAGCGCCAGGTATACAACGCCTTAGCCGGCATGCTCGCGGCACAACAGTGCACGTCGCGTTCTGAGCGTCTGAAGCGGCGCTGTAATTGAGGATGGAGAGCGCGTACTAGCCCGCGTTCTACGCGTGGGCGAGCGAAACCTTAGAACTTGGGTCTCGAACGCCGTAGCCATGTCGGTCCCGTCCTACTGTATTCCAAGCTACTATTGTGCGCAGCTCGAAGCTAGTGAATATCACAGCATTGGTCAGATAGCAGGTTCTGTGCTCATGAGGTCGCATAATTATATTAGGGGTCATGGCGCGAACGCCTGGGCCATTTCCGCGCGTAAGCTGCCGGCATCAATATATGTCATACATTCGACAGCCCATTTTGTACAAAACACTCCCGCGAGCACGGCGACACGTGCCCCCCCGAACGAGCGCACGATATTAAGCAACTGTAAAGCTGGACGACCGCCCCGTAAATGAAGACATGGAACCTATCAGCGGCTTAGAATCTCCAAAATATGACAAGCGGTAGATCCCGCCTAGATGTGGGGTGCGATCAGTCACAGGTTTCTCGGATACGAAGACGACGAAAAAGGTGATGATGACTCACCTGGTGTGTCAGCCTCGATAGTCCTACAGCACACGATGAGTCATGATTCCTACTAATATTAACATGCTTACCATGAGATGTTGACCGTGCTCGTGCCTATTATCTACACAGCGAAGGCAGATCAACCACTGAACCTTAACAATGAAAGTTCTTGCTGACGTACGGTGTTGGTTCTAGCCCACTGGTAGATAGTCGAAGGATGCGAGTCCGAGCGCACCATCACCCAAGTTCCACTAGTGAGGGCATCAACAGATAGGAAAGTTCCTTCTAGCCTGAGATTATTCTGCGGGGAATACATTAACCAATGTGAGGACTAGCATCCAGCGCGACTGCATCGAACATGACACTTGCTCGGGGGTTGGCACCAACGAACTGTGCGAAGACAGTGTCGCCCACGTGGTACGCCGACGCCGTCTGCACATCCACGATCACGTCGCCGAAGTTTTTGAAGCCGGAACTATCAGCTATCACCGGAGTCTGTAGTGCATGAATGCCAGTGACATCCTCAGACATCACACCGGTGGATGGCATAAAGCCGGCACGTACGCGTAGAGAAATCCCCCGGGAAGACAAGTTAGGCGGCGCAGGATCTGAGACTGGGACACCGGTCGCATCGTCGGCAAGTAAAGTCACCAATCCCCCGTATGTATCGATGTACGCATCGAGTGTGTCTAGACAATAGACCAAGTCAATAGCCGAACAGATCCGATTAGAATGCCATTCACATTGTCCAAAGACCGTCGAAGCACCTTCATAACGCTGTACAGCGTACTCCTCGGGTGTCGTCACGTAATGGGCATACGTGTTAGCAGGGCCGGCAATAACGACATACACATCAGCGCCGATTATGTTGTTTGCGATGAGCTGCGTCCGGACAGCATTACTGGTCCGGGCCCGTTAGAGTTGCGATTACCCAGTTAGGAAGGCTAATTATGTCCTACCGTAAACGACGTCCAGCCATCGTGGTGAGCTCCCCGGGAAGGATCAACATCACAAAGTTCCCGACACGGAGTATCTGGATGTCGACCGTGCTGGGAGACCAATCATATGGCGTGTGCGCGAATCCCTAAATTTAAGTCAGGCTTCGAAGCAGCGCTGAGAAGAATGACATTGCCAGCGTACGCTGTTCAACAGTATCGGTTTGGGGAACTGGCAGGCGATTTGCTCTGCATTTGGAGGAGGCGTGATTGCATCTACACACATATGCAGGTCGCCGGTCTTCAACATGTGGAAACCGTACAGCAAAGTCCGCACCTTTCACAAGTTCCCAGAAGGGGTTCCTACATCACCAAGTCACATCAGGGCGATCGCCCGGCATGCGAACACAAAAATGCGGCGGCATACTGCGGTTGAGATGAATTATCCCCCTGCACAAAGTCGAAGGCCCCCGGGCCATCGCTGCAAAGCGGTATTAGGCAGTGCATAAATCAGGTAAAGAAGCATCTCGTACGTTGTTCCGCCTGCGAAAGAGAAGCCTGTGTATGACAAATCAACAATCAGATTCCCGGTAATGCCGTCACATGTGCTCGACACGCACCGAGGGCGGGTGGGCATGTCTGAACTGTCGTGTCATTGGGCAGTTTGAACGTGTGGAACGCCCTACGTGCGTATGCGGTTAGCACGACTCAACGTCATGTTCCAAGAACAGAATCCACGGGGGGAAAAGAAGTGGAGAGAACGAATGGTGACGTACATATTGAGATACTTATGGACACTTTTGACTGCTCCGCTTACTGGCGCCAGTGTCTGGCCCATCAGGATCTTTGCTCCATCCATTTGTAACTGTGCAATGATATTATTGGATTCGAAATCGGAGATACGAAATCCGGGACCTCTGCAGTCATCGTGCACATGGCACACAGGTGAGCGTGGCAATATTCGACGCCATTCGAGCCCGGCAGTGCAAAATATGCGTACCGTCCATGGCAGTCCTGCGCAGTACCGCCACACGTTGATGAATTGAAATCGCAGGGCTGTCCGTCCCAGGGCTTTTCCGGACTTTCACAGAACGCTCCGAGCCTGCAATCCACACAACGTCAAGACACAGACCGTCCGCTACTAGGTACGGTCCGACTCACGTATTGGGACTAGTATCGCCTACATTGGCTGATACCGCATGGTTAGTCTGTTATGCTGTAACATCGCGAGGCATGTATATTCGCCGAGCACATACATTGGGTGAAACCCGCGATGAACGTGTTGTTACCAGGCATTGCGGTCGGTTCGACCCAGGCTGGACACGCCTCACCCACAGTGAGCAGCCAAGACGATGAAGGATGAGCCTGGGGGACATACACTCATACAGATACGCTGCCATGCCCTTGTTGTCACCACTCACGAGCGTGTTGTTCTAGACCCGTCACTTCAGTGTGGGGCCGTGGGCCTCACAGATGGATTCGATCTCACATTGTAAAGACTGGTACCGTGGACAGAATAGAAACTAAGGAATCCACGTGCATTGCCGTTTGCATCGTCGAACCGGAGCAGAGAGAGCTCCTTGTCCTGGTCGAACTGGTACTTGGCGCGCTCCTCCGCGGGGTTGGCAAGGTAGGCTGAAGGGCTGCGATTTATGTTGCCGTCAACGACAGTCGTGTTGCCCACACTAAGTGAGCCCGGCGCAAGATTTGCGTGCGCCTCCTTCACGGCACGGACGGTGCCCGAGACGATTGCGTCGGCCGTCTCCTTGACATATCCCAGCGCGGTGACCTGTGGGAGCAGGTTCTCGAGGTACCCGCCGACGCCTGAGTGCTGGTGCGTGCCCACGAGGGCGATATTTGCGTTGGTGTAGATTCCAGGGTAGAGCACGGACAGCTGCTCCACGATTGAACGCCGGATGCCGGTGTCACCCATGGCAATGTCTGCACAGCTATGAGCGGGTCTGCGGTACGCGGAAGACACTGGAGGGAAAAAGCAGCGCACCTGCGTTGATGAAGACGATGCGGTTGGAGGAGTTGGAGGCGTCGGCAATGATGAAGGCGCGGCTGCGCTGGCGCATGTGCAGGCCCGTGTCGGTCTGCGCGAGCATTGCGTATCCCTGACATAGATGTCAGAAAACGGTAATTGCGACAACGGGACAAATGAAAGAATTTTTTTCTCTGCCTGGCGGGTCTCACAACGCGCCCCCGCTTACAGGCACCCCCGAAGTATATTACTATTTTTTGTCCGCCGATGGGCCGCTTCGTTCATGACAGCAAGTATTCTGTGCTTCAAGTCTCAAGCATTCAAGGGAACTAATTCGCGGAAACGCGCGGACAGATTGGCTACACGATAGCACATAGACTTGATCAAGGCCGAAGGACTCCCAAGGTGTCAAAGTGACAGCGATTCGCGCAGTTCCATTCGGTTTCTGGAAGTGAAATCCCCCGGCGGACGTGCACCCCGTTTCACAATGGCCCGCGGGAGGAAAAAAAAAAAAGAAGTACGAAGAGAGTAAAGCCGAGACACACCATCATATTAGTTTCCACCACGGGCCTATTAAATCAAGATTTAGCACCCGGGGTTTGCAGAACACCTGAGTTGCATAAGCAGAAGGCTGGATAATTACCCAGTAATGTCGCCAACGCCTATATGCCGTTACGGTTCCGCGCGCATGGCACATACAACAAGAGGTTGGTGACAACTTAAATAATTTAGACATAATATAACCACATACCCAGTCCTAGCATATACTTGGTAGCGGCAGGCTGAACTCCGGGAGCGGCTTGCGAGCCATGCGGGAACACGCCGATGGACATGAAAAATGCGGCGACACACCACAGCGCCCGCCTCGTAGATTCCAAAAGAGAGCGCATGGCGACAAAGAGGTCCTGCATAGCGTGTGGCTCCACGTAGAACTGCAGGAGAGGCATAGCAAGTATTTTCTGTTAATCGTTCCTACAAGCGGTACTTGAGCCTAAGCGCGTCGATATACGGTGGCGCTGGGAGTGTCGGCGGGTTCAGTCGGGTCGATGATTACAATATTGCTATGACTGGTGAGGGTAAGTTGGAAAGGCTAAGACATGCTTACTTGTGAGTAGATGAAGGATCAGTGCTCGATTTAGTCGTCGTGTGCCCAAGTCCCACTCAGCCTCCTAGCTCCCGCCACCGATTCCCGCGCCATAAGACGGATTGGCGGCCCGCAACTCCGCGACTGTCTTGCATCAATATTGATATTGCCTCTCCCTCAATGTACATTAGCATTTTGAAGCTGTCATCGTTGCCAGAATCTGCCATCTTTTCTGCATTCTCACCAGACACATCGGTATCGCACCACTTGCCAGTCAGATCTCTCTTGTTCTATCAGACAGGGTGACATGTGACGACTCAAAAGCTCTGCCCGGCCCCAAGCTGCTATAACTAGGGGGCGCGGTTCGTGAGGCTCCGGACCCTTTTACATACAGCATCTCGCAGATTGCCGTCCATGTCATTGGCATTTCCGCGGGATCCACGCTAGGTATATCGCAGTCATATGCATTGTCATTGACAGTCATGCTCAGCGTCTGGAGATCTTGTGTCTATGATGAGCCAAGGCGCGTCCTGTCAATACCTTAATATTGTGTCCATTGGCACCGGAGGCTATCTAACCGCTCTGGCTATACACAGTCCTGGAACAATTCATATTTCCTGAGGTATGGCCGAAAGTGGTTACTTCTGTGCTGTTATCATTAAATTGCTGTCTTAACCACTTCTGCGCCTGCCGCCATGGCTTGTCTCCAGATCTGGCTGCATAATATTATGCATCTTGGGCCGCACTGGGTCCTGCGAACGCGCCCTGCGCCGACATGGAACACATCTTTTGACCATGTGAACACATTGCAGATGGCTCACCCCGTGGCAAAAAAAAAGACCTTGGCAGATATATCGTGTGCACTGTAGCCCGATAGGGCCGCGATATCACTTGGCTGCTTCTTTCTGCGCCCCCCCCATCGCCGCACGTTTCGCAGCTCGGCTCGGCTATCATCCTGTGGCATCCGCGGCAGCTTATCACGTCGCGCCACATCCAATGATCGGCTTTAGATACGCGGTTTTCAGGTCGTCAATGGAGGCTCTTTTTTTGGGACTGGTCTTGGTACAGAACACCCGATCTTTGCAGGGTCCGAGAGAACTTGACGCTGAGCTAGCAGAGCCTAACGTTAGAAATCGCCCGCTCTTCCCTCGCCCGTTTAGGCAGATTCCTATTACGATCCCTCTCGCCGACGCCACAGATCTGGACGGCCGCCGTCTAGTACTCCATGGCGCAATCCATTGCGCGCGCCAGCTTCGTCCCCAGTCATCATCATCTTTTCATGACCTTTTTATTGTGTTTCAAGGAGGCGTCCAGCTCGAAGTCTGCCGCTTCTCTTCCTGCAGACGGCACCATGCTCACGCTCAGCTTCCTAGGATCACAGCACGCCCGCTCGTCCACTCTCGTCCCGCAGATGAAGCAGGTTTGCGTTCTCCGCAATCATATGGCTGCCGTACGCGACGGGCGCCTTTGACCATCGGTTCTTCCGAAGCGGTACGACATAAGGAACAAGTGCCCAGTCACGGCCCACATTCGCCGTGTTTTTTTCTTTCTTTCTTTTTTATTCGTCCTCTGTTCTCGTTTGTGTAGTAAAAGCTCGAGTCGGATACATATTACAGTTCCTTACGCCTCTAAGCCCGATCCTACAGTGAGGCCCCCGGTTATTGGGGGAATATCCCTCCATGCGGGTCCGGGAGAATATTTATTTTTGGACCGGGTGAGATCTTGGACTCGGTGAAATTTGAAAATTGGAGTACAACGCCCGGGTATCTTCAATCAATGTCCTCAAGGCCGCCTTGTCCGAGAAAAATCGGTCATGCCCAGGATCTCCGGATCCGTCGAGATTTGCACGGCTCCGCTTGTCGTCTGCAGAGCTGCTATAGGTGATCTTGGCTGCCTCACTTGGGTTCTACTTGACCCGTTGATGCAGTTCTTTGACCCGTTCAAGCTCGTGTGCTCGCTCCGGATTGAAGAGGCAGAACGAACCACTGCGGGCAATTTCGGGCTTCATAGTCTTCTCTTCTTTCGTCAACGCGTCTTCACAACTTACATACGACCTCATTCTTAGACTGCCCTGCATTTGTACGCAGTGTGGTAAACGCGAACGACTGCAAATAGGCATTATTGTCCTGCAGCTGGCCCGTAGGTGGCCTTGTGAACAGACGAAAGCAAATGACTATTGGCCATTCATCGCATAAGATAAATCATGTGGGCATGGTGCTTTGTATAGATTTACCAAAGTTCAATTTATTTTTGTCATCCGCACGTGTTTCTGAAGCTCTCTCTTCGCGTTCGGCACGCGCGCACCTGGGCACCACGCCTCTGCTTGCAAAGTGATAAAAGCTGGGCCTGAGGCCTAGTGGGATCCGGGCAAATGTTGGGATTTGAGACGCCAGTATACGGGTAAATTGGACCATAAGCAGTATGTCCCTTTCGGGGTATTTTACGGATCCTGGAAAGCCTTTCCTCTCCCGGTCTTATTGGTCACTCACACAGCTGTTCATTATCCGAGACAACGTTGAGCGTGGCATGATTTCGGTCAGTAGTCGCCGTTGGGGATAATTGATGCACAGTGCCAAGAGCAACAGTTACCCCAGCTTGAACTCAATCCAGGTTTCGTATTATTGTTCAGAACATCATGCAAGAAGCGAACGATCACCGGAGGTGAGGCAGGTCGAGCACATTTCTTATGTCAAGGCGTCGCCGACAACTCGGATGTAAAAAACTTAGGTGTCATTGCTGCCCCCGCTCTCCTGAATGCTCAAGCAACGGCCTCAGTATACAATACGGCACCCTGTCCTGATTGTGGCAGGCAGTCTAGCCGGATATCGACCTCCCATCGATGAGGGATGCCTGTTCAAGATAAGAGACCGGGAGATTTGGGCTTGATATAACGGCGGCCTGACGATATCAGCATGACAGCAGGATCCGTGATTGTTCGCTTTAATTCCCTGCTCGATGTGCGCGAGCACGGATGATTGACAAAGGTCGCCCCACGAACGGAACCGGGTGAACCGAAGTTCTCTCAGGGGCGATAATTATAGGATCGCAGGCGCCGGGCACGTTCTGCGCCCACTGCAGTGTCCGGATGGCCAGCGCATTGCTGCACCTGGGCTCGAGCAGAGGGTGTGCCGCGTGTTGTGGGTGTGCAGTTCAGCCGTGGCAAGCAGGATGGCAATGTTCTGGCAGAGGGCGGGGGGCGGGCAGGGGACGCCGGCGCTGCCGAATATGGTCATGGGAAAGTGCGGCCGGTATGACTTTTGTGCCTCCATTGCCCCGCACCTCCTGCTCCCGACCACCACCATCTCCCTCCCCCCAGCCATGTCGGCCACCGACAGGCCACTCTCGGACACCAGCGATGTCTTCTCCACCCCCGTCCAGTCCATGCACATCGACGACCAGGCCCTGGTCCCCCCGTACCCGCCCTACTTCATGCCAGGTCCTTCCCTCGGATCCAGTCCGCGGGACTCCTACGCCCCGTCGGCCGACTACGTCTCCGCATCA
>QLPM01009630.1:0-10042 GCA_003314695.1 Albatrellus sp. MG142 | reverse complement strand
GCTTATCTCTGACTCGCACCCCTGATATCCTATTGGAGGATAAGGGGTTACTGTATACACATACCCGCACATGGGAGGGATGCCTACCCTCAAGGTTCACATATATAACCTGTAACTCATTGCGAGGATAAGCCCTAAGCTTATCCTCTTGTACAATAACCAGTACATTGGATCTCCAGCACGTCTCACTAGAAGTTCTCACAAGTCTTTCGACTTGTCTTACCTTGTCTACTCGCTCTCCAACCTTGGGCTTCACCTAGGGCTCTGCCAACTTGTTGTATAGGTGTTTGGCTGCTCGACTGTGTGTTAAACCCTTACATGCACGCTGTTCTGGACAAGACATAAAATTGTGTCAGCAGTGTTAATCAATCATGTGTGGTCTTTCGTATGCCTTTGCTTCATACTGTCTTGTGTTACTGCTTGTGTTATTTATTCGTTTGTTTTGTTACGTCATGCACGTGCCATTTGAGGGGGAGTTTTGGAGTTGCAAACTGACGTGTGCAAACTACGGTTTGTCTCCGCTGCTGTTCGTCATTTATTTACCTTATTTTACCAAGCTCCTATTTTGCTATGGGTACTTAGTTAGCTCATTGTTCTTCTGAATAATATATATCTCCCTCCCCATGTCCTCCCCTGGGTCAGCCCTGTTTTTGTAACAATCATACCATACTGTAACATAGCCACAAGTAAGTAAACAGACCGTGAGGCAAAATGAAACATATCTCGGGCTTCGAGCCCTTTTGAAATTCCAACACCACCCCCATAACTTTGATGTAGACCTTTTTTGGCTGGTGCGTCATGACTCAGTCACATCACGCTGCTGGATTCTTTAAGTTGTTGACATGCATCGGCATCTACCGACAAGCTTGTCCAGTGGCAGGCTGCTGAAGGTTATCGCCTGCCCTACAATTTATATCTCCAGGTAACAAGCGTTTCAACACCAGGACTGTATAGCTTAGCTTGTGAGTGCATCATAAACTCGCTTAAAGTTGTGTGTTCAAAGCGGGTGACATTTACCTGAGAGATAATGATTTGTTTGGCTTTGGAGACTCTAGACGTCTCATTTCTTCGACAACTCATGAATGTCTACTCCTTGGGCCAAACGCAAAGCTCGTTTGGGTGAAATACTGCAGACACAGGGGGACGACGATACAGAGGGCTTGGCTCTTGATCGTATTCTACATGGGCAATCGATCATAGGGAAAACCAGTGAGCCATTTCGATTCTCCGGCCACAAGTGATGAACTAATCAAAGATCCCCCGTCACATCTTAGCGAAAACATCTGAAGTGGACTCTTTGCGATTTACCGACAAGGATTTGGCCATCGTCGGTACGTTGGAATACGGCCAGTTTGCAGTGGTAGGATTACTTTCACATTGGTACATTGCACTCACAGCTACTTACCTTCATTACAGATTGACGTTGTTAATTGCAAGCTCGATGGTCGAGTCTATGTACGCAAGGCCATCGAGAAACGTCTCGCGTTTAGGACCCGAGATGTAAGAGTTCTATTTCACACGTACCACTAAGGCTCCAACCGTTCTTCTGCCCAGCAATGCAATCCCCAGCTCGAGCGTGATATCCTTCTGTTGGCCCATCGACAGGATACGGTTTGGGCACCTCGTCTTTTGTGTGCCTTCCAGACGGCGACGCACCTTAACCTTGTTATGAATTACGCCGAGGGTGGCACGCTATGGGATGTCCTGGAGTCAAGTCCATACGATGGACGTATCCCTGAGGAGGATCTCAGCTGGTGGCTTCCACAAATAGTCAGTGCTCTTGCTTGGTGTCACGCACAAGGCTACGTGCATCGGTACGTGCGTCGGTAACATCGCGTTTGTGTGCACTTTTTCACATGGCCGCAGTGACGTCAAACCACATAACTTTGTTCTCACGCAGGGTTCACGGATTCAACTTATTGATTTCGGCTCGGCAGCACCGTTGTTGCCCCCACATGCCGACGGTGCACGACTCGTTCCTAGGCAATACTGCATTGTACCGTGCGGAACTTGTGACTATATTTCGCCAGAAATCTTGGAAGCCCACGAGGCAGCACTTGTCGCACTCGAAATGAGCGATGAAGCTGACAAAGACGATGAGAGCAGCAGGCCAGTGGATGCGAGTGGGAAAGAAGACGGCGGTTATGGCGTAGAGACAGACTGGTGGAGTATGGGTGCAATGCTGTACGAGATGGCATATGGTGTTGCTCCCTTTTTTGCGAAAGACATCAGGCAAACGTATCAGAAGATCGTGGATTTCAGAACCAGCCTCCGGTTCCCAACAACTAACCATGTATCTGAGCGACTCCAGGACCTAATGCAACAGTTCGTGTCTTGGTAGGCATAAAAATCAGGATGTTCACACCATTATTTTTAGCCTCCTCACTCATTTCGAATCACGTCTTGGGCGGAAAGGTACAGTTGAGGTCATGAATCATCACTTCTTTGATGACACAGATTGGGAGAGCCTTCATTGCTGTACGTAGTTCCTTACTCGATGGAATTATTACTGACCAACACTAGTAACTGCTCCTGAGAACCTTCATCTCCCTCAATTTACTTATACAGACATGGCTCCTCACTCGATGAACGGCATTCCCAACGGAAATAAATCTAAAGCCACGGAATCATCGCCTTCCCAAGGATTCGCTTTCTCCATGTTTTTCCAACCATCTGAGAATAGCTCTCCGGGAATCTCCGCATTGCACACGACGCCGCGTCCTAACGGTTCCATTCTGCGCGAACAAGCATCCTCGTTTTTCATCGGCTTCTCCTGGGGGCCAATAGCCGATGCTTTTACTAAACCAACGTTGCCGGTTGCTGACCTTTCACATCTCCCTACACCATGGGAGTCATCTGGTACTCCACGTCCTGTCCACGTCCCTTACCTTACTCCGACACCCTTCCGACGCCCGCCTTCCTCTACTCCTTTATACTATCCTTTTGCGACGCCGCTGCGGCCTTCGTCGTATACGACTCTCGCGACGCTTCCCCGTGCAAGCACAATTCGACGCAGCGCTTCGCGACGCGCGGTTTCAGACCGGGAAGCAATGCAGCAGCTCGTCGATTGCATCAGTCTGAGCGCCCGAAAAAAAGTGCTTGCCGCCGGACGTACGCCTCGCACGTTCGCTGGACCAGCCACTGTGGGACCTGGTGTGGGGAAAGCTCTTCGCTTCGTGCCTGCGCCACTCCATATCGATGCACAGCTTATTTCCCGACGGATCGCGGTCAGCGAGCACTGGGATAGCGCAGAGAGTGGCGAAAGCGAAAGCGATGCACCTCCAAGTCCAAGTCCAAGTCCACGTCCGGGTTCAGCGATGTCCATGCTATCACGCCGTAGTGTGACACCTACCGTCACCAGATCTTGGTCTGTTTCGCTGCAATCCGGCACAAACCTGAGTGGCATGCGTCGTCATTCCAGCTTACCCACCGTTATATCGTGTACTCACTCGGGGAGCGAAATCAATGGCTTGCGAGTTGGGCTCGGAGGTGAACCTAGCCTTTCAGCAAACGATAGTGGAATGGCCCGCAGCTCAGCTGAAGGAGTAACCGATACGACCCTAGTTGAGCTAGAGCACCGCTATGAACGCCTGATGGGGGATATTGCGGAATTGGAGGATCGGGTGGGTGTCGCTCGGCGACACGTGCACTCACTTGGGTGAGCTGAAGTATCCCGCACAACACCATTTTCATCTGGTGTCGCTTTGCATGCCGCCTTCCGCTCATCGTTGGAGCATCTCTCTCTACTGACGGGCACAAAGCTCCGGCTACCGAGGATAAAAATACCAACCGGGTCAACGTCACGGGCAAATGACGAGAACAAAAGGTTGTGATGGAAGGTCGATTTACCTCGTACCATCGTATTGAAGTCCCACTTCTTTGATACCGAGAGAATAGGCACGCGGTGCAGAGAATGCGGTTGGCCTCGAGGTGGGCTAAAGTACCACCAAAGTGTCAGTTTAACGATGTTAACATGCGAATAAGGATTGTTGGGGCGGACGGAATGAATTATTCCTCAATCATCAATGAACCATGTGATGGGAGCTGATTTGTCTGCGAGCTGTGAAAACCTTCTAAAAGAGTCACTGAGTGAGACTTTTACATTTTCGAAAGGTATGCAACTGGACCGGTCGTTTGTGTTCCTCGTGGCTTTTTCCATTCTGAGGACGGCATTCCCAAGTTAATAGTCTGCACAATCATTGCCGGGGAGCCAAGTACCGCTCATCAATGTATTAGGCCCAAAGTCGTGCGTGATTTTCAGCAAGTGGACACCATAAGTCATGACACAGCCAATCGACTATATACCATTCAGTCTATCGTCCTCGAGTTTCCTGGACCGCCGGATGCAAAGCCACCGGAGCCTAATATACTTCCGATACACGGAGGCATTTTTACGACGAATCGATGCACTATAAGTCATCACTGTACACGCAGCGATCTAGAAATTAGTCCCGGAGCCAGCCGTATTAGAGCTTGAGAACGAGGATCAGTCTGCCTGCATGCGCTCCGAGAGAATAATGTAAGTTACCACAAACGTGGAGCATTTTGTATACATACTAAGCAACGGAAAACGTACCTTCACTGCGAGCTGGGCTGGGAGGAGCGATTGGCCAGTAGTTTACGTTTACGGGGAGACACGTATATGACAGCAATTTCAGAAAGGCAGAACCGTTAGGGAAAGGAATCTGGCTGATGGATGTTATGTGTAAAGGTAATTAACTTAACGCTGAAATCCTTTCATCTAGAATGCATATATTCCGTGCAAGGGCCAAGATATGAGCTGATATCCAGTTTGATGATTCCACAAGTTGTCAAGAGTTGTTGTTTGGCACCCAGAGCACTGCTACAGCATCGTCCGCGGATATGTGGCATATGTGAGAGGGTGATAGATGAACAGGGACAAAAAACGGTGGCCGTCCAATCTCGGTCCAGAGATACCAGACGCTTGGAAGCATAGAGTATGCGTCTCGAGTGAGGGCAACCAAGAATTACTAATTAGCGCTCGACGCCGTACTAGTTGATGTGGCTCACTTCATTCCTGGGACTTACCCAGGTGAGGGGAATTTCAATACATGCCGTTTGATCGGCAAAACAAGCCCCACACTTGCGGACTGTCACTGCTGCCATAAACTTTCCGCGATAGGAGAAGATTACCATTGTGCAGGCCGAATCACGGACTTTCTATAGGACCATAGGCACTGTCAAGTTGAGGGAAATGAACTCACCAGACCAGACTTAGTCGGTGGAAGGGGGGGATGCTTGTGGCAGCTATAATGGTCAGTTAGCGCTCGCAATGTCGGAGGAATGCTGATGGGTAGACGAATGCTGCGCGCCAAGGTAGCTCTTGTTCATAAACATCGCCGTCCGAATTTTGCGCAGATAAGGCGCTGTTTGTTGCCGTCAATCAGGGACACAGGTAAAAGAATCAGACAACTCCTTAGGACGATGATGGCATGTCCAAAACCAACTTGCAATTGACGCTTGGCGCTCTGCCTGGGACTCAATGCCAGTGGGAAGTAGAGGGCCATCAAACATGCTTTCTCTCCACCTATATCGTCCCTACGTGTTTGACCATCTTCCCGTAATCATAAAACCACATAGTTCTCCACCATCATGCGTCCTTTTCAGTTCTTTCCCTCACCCCTCACCCTAGTCTCCGACTGGGGGCTGTCCTTTCCATCACAACCAGATCTATGGTTACCTGCAGGATAATGGATGTCATGCATGATAGAAGTGCTTGGGGCGCTTTAGTAGTCAATTGTAGTTCTGGTGAGTTCCTAAGCCGTGAGGCTATTCGAAGGCTATGGGAAGGAACAGAGCTCCAAGTACGATGTGTACTGAGACTAAGGACTCATTTATTGTTCTATCTAGTCGCAGCCCTCGCGTTTCTGGTTTGGGACATCATAATCACATTAGATGAGGAAATTCGTTGCATCTGGATGTACGTTTCTCTGCAAAGTGGTGGCGACTATCAACGAGCTAAAATCCTCTCAGGAAGCCTAAAACTTACTGGACGAAGTGGTTATTCTTATTTACGAGGTACTTTGCGTTAACAATCCAAGTGTAGGTCTTCTTCGTGAGATACAATTATCAGTTGACAGATGTATCTGGTTGTCTTGCCTATCCCCCCCTCCCCCTTTTTTTTTCCCTGGGTGGTTTTGCAGGTCGTTGCTTTTTGTCGGCACGGAAATTGCTGCAGCCTTGCATTACACTGATCATGACTGCAAAGTCTGGTATATCTATCAGGCCGTAGCAACAGAAGCACTTATATTCTCCGTTGAGATTATCCTTATGATAAGAGGTGCGAATTTGTCTGCTGTAATGTCTGTAACTAGCTTTTCAATTTATGGTTGGATCGAATACTTTTACATGTTCTCCGACTTCGCCCATCTGTATCAATCCACAGTTCACGCCATGTATGGTCGCAGCTGCATTCTAACAACCATGCTCGTCCTTCTTCTCGTTGTCGAGAACATCGTAATGATTACCACACTTGTGGGGGTGGTTCCAGAAGTGCAGTTGGACTCAGCATGCGTTGTCATCAGGACACCACATCGATTAGTATACTTTGGGTACGTACATGTCCCTTAACTCTCTTTCACCGATCAGCTATCAGTTTTTCTCCATTCTCTACCTAAATAGATGAACTGATGATTTTCTATGTTTTCCAGCGTTGCTTACATCGCATTTGAAAGCATCCTTTTTCTGCTTACGATGATCAAATTCTTTCAGGCGCTCCGAACTGGCTGGGGTCATACGCCTGTCATCTCACTTCTTATGCGCGATGGTACCTGGGCTTTCGCTCTTGTCTTTAGTACGTCCTGTCACTTCTTCATGCCATTCGCGGAGCTGCCACAAGTTCTATCGCCTTTAAACAATAGAGCTGAATGACAATCTATAGCAACGGTGTGCATTAATGCAGTATTATATCTTAGTATTTCAGGTTCTCTGTCTGCCGTCGGATATCCGTATGTCTGCTTCATCTCAGACATCGGAATTAGGAACACTGATCTATGCGAATGCCAGCTGGATCCTCTCTATGGAGTCTTTCGCAGTAAGTCTACTCCATGACATGGATGATTACAATTCTTAATGCCCGTCCTGTCGTCTTCATAGGGTTGTCGCCTCGTTCTCAATATGCAATCCCTTGAAACACCACAGCACGATAGCCGTATCTTATCCTCAAGTATCGAATTTACGACGAATACTCGCGGAGAATACACAGGGTTCTGCAGCAGGCCTGACGTTGGTTCAGATCCTAGCGAGTTGTATGAGATGACGATTACGAATAGCTCAAGATTCCCGTCGGCGGGGGCGCTCGCTTGAAGCAACAGAATCGACTGATAGAAGGCAACGGCGCGTTTGTCTGAATATGACGCAAGGGATCGCCTAACGTGCGGTTACGCCCGGAAGGTGCCCTCGGCGACATCCGACCTCTCAACTGCTCTCGGTGGTGAATAACCGAGAGTCGCACGTTCAGTTACCTGGCTCGATGCGTGGGTTACCAATCTTGGATACGAGGCTTTCCAGCTATACCGCTCAAGCTTTCGATCTTATCGAAACCGAGCGGATCACGACATCTGCTGGCAGACACTACGGAGACACGAAGGACAATTGTGTACATTCTCTTGTTTCACATTGTAGTATTGTCTGTATGTTGCAGGAAGGGCTCTCTATACGGAACTTCTCGCTGACAGACTGCGGTTAAGAAGAAACATTGACAACGTTATCATTTGGCCACACTTGCCGAGCTCACCTGTTTGACTAGAATTCACTCAATTTTGAGGTGGCATTTTTCGAGTCTCATGCACGCTTGCCCTATCCAGAACTCACTTCGAATCCATGGGGGTATAGAAGCCATGAATTCGATTGGCATGCTCTAGCGTCTCGCCATGGTGATGGAGGCCTCCCTACCCATCCACATCATGTTCATGCCACCCATCATTATTATGGGAAACAAATATGACAGTGCAATGTTGTAGGGGAAGTCCAGGCAGATTAAGTCGAAGTGTCTGTCCTTTTTGGTATTGGCATCCTCCCTTTTGGTGCTGAAGTTGAACCTTTGGTATGACCAGGAGGAGCCATGCGAAAACCTCATTCTGGTGACAGTGGGTCACATAAATGGCATCCATCAAACATGCGGGGAATCATGTTGCCGCAAGGTTGCACTCAGAACTGATGAAAAACGACGACTTGAATAACTGCGGAATGGTCGCTACGCTACATGCGCAGGTACTATCTCCGCCGGCAATTGCCGGCGCACAGTGTTTCTCCTTGTCGGCACATCACAATCATCGCGCCAGGCATGAAGTGGGATACATGTTGGAATAGCAAACTGGTGCATGTACGGGTGCGCGTATTTGCTACCATATGCTGTCATTTGTTTTCAGCCACATGCTACCGATTTGTCATATATTAGGTGATGTAGTCCTATATCTTGGCTTCAAAACAAGCCCCAATCTATATACTTTGGTGAATTATTGGTAGGGGTATCAATTATTTACTCCACTCATATCATTGGGGCAGTTTTTTTTGCTACAGACTTGGTATGAACATTGGTACTTAGTATAGCCTTTATGACAGCTTGCACACATCTAGGCATACTCTCTATGAGGTTCTGACACATTTCTGGCTCTATTGTGTTCCATTCCTCCTGCACCCTTTCCCTAAGCTCCAAAATCCCCTTAGGTGGGACCTCATAGTCTGCCAACTTCCTTTTCAGATGACTCCAAAGGTGTTCAATAGGATTTAAGTCTGGAGATTGTGCAGGCCATTGTTACGATTACTAGGACTTATTTTTCCTTTCACTTTACTGCTTACCCACTACACCAGTTATCATCACCGTTCCCACTTGACAAGTGGTATTCCTTCATAATCCATTCCATTCTTGTTATCTGTTCTATTTTTGTTATCTCTGACTCATCTGCCTCACTGGGTACATGAGGCAGATAGCCTTCGCTTCTATTGCTCTATTTTTAGCCTGAAACTCATTCTGACTCGTTTCATGTCTATTCTTGGATCCTTATCTCTGACTCATATCCCTGTGATCCTATTGGAGGATAAGGGATTACTTACATTGAACACCCGCATACAGGAGGGAGCCCTGCCCTCAAGTCACTTGTATAAATACTGTACCAGATTGAGAGGATAAGGCAAACTTATCCTCTTGTACAATACAGTGTATTCGTCTTCAGGATCTTCAGCAAGTTTACTCATCCCTATAAGCTTTCCCATTCTAGGGAGCTTATATTAATCATCTTACTCGCTCTCAAACCTTGGGCTTCACCTAGGGCTCCGCCGTTCATCTTAGGTGTTCGACTGCTTGTTCACGTGTTGAACCCTTACATTAGGATAAGCTTTAGCCTTACCTGAAGCCATCAACAACCATGGATCATACAATCCCCAACCCGCTTCCATCTGGTATCCATTGGAGCACTCATCTCCGAGCATACATCGCAGGAATCCAAGGAACCATCACTTATATAGGAGACGATAACTGGGAAACCACAAGGCGTGACATCTTATATTTCCCCTCTCACATGTTCAATCCTCTTGCCACATCAGCACCATCTAGAACCTCATCCAGAGCATCATCATCTCAAGGAGATATCTACTCTGAAACTAGTGGACCATCATCCCCACTCACACATGTACCAGAAGAACCTCGATTGATTCAACATCTTGCTGAAGATCTCTCAGCAACTGTAACCAACTTGTCATACCAAATGTCAGGACGTTATTCTTTATCTTCTCTTTTTCTCTGATTACGTAATCCAGATGAAGCTTTCATACTTACTATTGCTATATTGGGCTAAGCTGAGAACCTTATTTGATGTATGATCTAAACCTTCGTATGACTCAGAACCATTAGATCATATGGGCCCCGCTTACTATACTATTATGACTCGTATGCTGTGCATTGATGACTGATGCTGTGCATTAGCTTACAGATCGTTCTATACTATTCCATAGGGTTCCAGCACACAGACCATGAGGGTTTAGTGCTATTGGTTGATAAGGTCTGACACCTGCTGAGCATGGT